>VXBO01011952.1:318101-446701 GCA_013400135.1 Rhinoptilus africanus | reverse complement strand
GCCCCGCGCCCGGCGGAAACTACGCGTCCCGGCATGCCTTGCGGCGGGGCGCGGCGGGAGGGTCCGGTGAGCCCTGAGGTGGCGGGTGCGGTTTTTGCGGCCCATCCGAGACGGTCCCCAGTGAGGGCAAGAAGCTCAAGATGTCGAGGAATGTAAGTGCTGCTCGGGCCGGTCCTGCCGTTGCTCTGCGCTGCGTGTGGCGGTGCCCCGGGTGGGCCCGTTGCCGCTCCCCCGGGTGGCCTGTCTGTGGCGAGGGGCCGTGTGTGACGCCTGGGGCGGCGGAGGGGCCGCTGTCACATCCCGCCTGGCATCTCAAGATGTGCAAAAGAGAAGCCTCGCCTCCTTTCTTGGCTATCTCTGCTAATCCGAAGTAGCATCTTGGTTATTCCCCACAGCCAGCATACATAAAGAGTGCCGGTATATACAAACTGCTGGGCTTTCATGCTTTAATGTGGCATGGGCTAGGATGGCAATAGTAATTTTGTTTTAAGCTATCTCTTTTTGCTGCCTGAGATGCAATTATTTTAAAGTATGTGGGCACTTTTCCATTGGTGAGGTAAAATGTAACTTATTTATAGCTATGTGTTAGCTGGTCTGGAATTCAGGAGTATTACTCAATTTGTTATGGCCTGAATGCAGGGTGTGGACACCAAATAGGGAACCTAGAGGCAGACTGAAGAAAGCTTGAAGGAACGTGTTGAACCACTGTAATAGAAATTGTTTTTTCCATCAGGCGTGAGTTTTGTTTATTGACTATTTCTGGTATCAAAAGTGTGATGAGGCATTTAATAAGTGTGGGAAAGTTTTGGTCCAATACTCTGTAGAGCAGCAGTAGTAACAAAGCTAAAAGACTTATTTTTAAACAGAATGCTTTCCCCTTTCACACCAGTATTGCATTTTTGGTTTATCTCCAACAGTTCTCTGACACAGGGAGCAGAAAAGAACATGTTAAAATCACAAGTGACTCCAAACCAGGGTTCCTGGAGAGGCTCAGCGAGACTTCTGGAGGCATGTTGATGGGACTTGTGACATTTCTTCTATCTTTCTACCTTCTTTTTACCAATGAAGTAAGTGAAATACTGTCAGTGTTTGTACACAGCTTGAAAATGTTACAGCTGAGGTGACATGCAACTAGTTTTGTATTTGTAGGTTTACTAAAATGGTCATCTTAAAGCTTTTATTTCTTCATGAGAAGAGGACATGTCTGGAGACCCTGGTGCTTATGCTTGGGATATAACAGAGGAGTGAAATCACAGGGCCACATATAGTATTTCTGTAGAACTGCGTGTAGTAGAGACATTGGCAGTGTCTGATGAAACATAAGATCCAGAACTTGTAAGCTGATGCAGAAACAGGCTGTAGTATTGTTGAGAGAAGGTTATACGAGCCAACCACATTCTAGTCTTCTCTCTTTTCTTGGGACAACAGAATGTCCTCATTTCTAGAGTTGTTACAATTACGTTAAAGGAATTCATATTCCATGTTGCAAAACGGAGAGTGTTATTGATTCTCAGTATTATTTTATGTCTTGATTTTAGATTTAAAAAAAAAAAAGAATGAAAGTAAGCAGGGAATCCTAACACCCTACTGTTGCAAACATACATGCTTTGGGCAGTTTTGGAGTGGCTAAGCAGAATTCTGTGAATTTTCACCTAAGACTTCCTTTTATACATCTACAAGTGGAAAAAACTACTCCCATTTTCAGTAACTTTGCAGGAAAAAGCACACCATAATATGATGGTAAAGTAAAGAAAATTTCTGTCAAGTGGTCATATGGGTCTGTGGAAAAAGGACCATAATTGGCATAATTTTTGCAGTTATTTGTGAATGATGAACAAGGTGAGAGGTGAAGAGCAATACATTTGGACCCTTGTAGGAATAATGTATGTGTGTTTGAGGAGCTTAGTCAATGTTAGTGGTCCTGCTGCATGGGTAAGAAGTACTGCCCCAAACGGTGTCAGCCACAGAGAAGGAGACAGTGCAGAAGTACAAACGCGTTTCAAGAGTATGCCTTGAGGCTGAATATACAAGCATTCCTTGGGGTCTCCAGATCACTCATCTGCTAACCTTTTTCACAAAATACTGCTCTGCCATTGATTCTTCACAATGTGATTTTGCTTTTTTTGATTGCAGGGACGAGCTTTAAGGACAGCAAAATCACTTGATGAGGGACTTTCTCTTGTGATCCCTCTTGATAGCATCCACAGTGTGTCTCAGCAGAACGAAGGGAGATTGGTGCACTTAGCTGGCGCTCTGAGTACATCTAAGGTAAATAAATTGGTATCTTGAAGATGAGTAGTTCAAACTTAGAGGGAAGGAAAAATCTTTACCAATTAAAACTACGTTTGATATCCAGGGAGAAGACATGGAGCTTCTCTCCTCCTCTGTAATCCTTGCCAGCTGCCACCCAAGCTTTGGTGATTGGCCTGGAATCAGGGAGATGCTGTGCAGCCTTGGTCTCCCTTCTCACAAGCAACATGCTACCTTTAGCTGTGTTTACCCTCCCACTGCCTTTCCTGGATAATTTCAGTTCCCCTTTATATAGGAAACCTGTTGTGTATTCATGATGTTGGCAAGTCTTTAGGTTCTTGCAGTACAGAGTTCTGACTTTTTCTGCCCATTTTCCATGGTCAGCCTGCATTGCAGAAGGTAACACAGCATAGTAGCTTCCAGCTAAATAAAATCTCCCTCTGGTTTAAACACTTAAACCTGCATACCATTAGCCAGCATTTCTGGTTTTATTTTCCACTGTAGCAATAATTTTTGATAATGATTTGTCAGCGATATAAAGAGATGCTCCTTTTTGTCTTTCATAACATTTATTCTGTATTCAGCTGTGTGTAACATAGTGCTAATTATGTACTGTGAAGTGTGTAAATGGGTTTGATAATGAAAGTATAGTGTTTGAGTTTATGAGGTACAGCATTTATAATTACTTGTATTTTCTTTAATTTTTAAATAGCCTTTGTTTGATCCCAGCTACGGGCTTTCCATCCAGGCTGTCAAACTTAAGCGTCATGTGGAAATGTACCAATGGGTAGAATATGAAGATTCCACGTAAGCAAAAGAAATCTTTAAAAGTTGTTTATAAAGTTGTTTGTTGCACCCCCAGCCTACTCACTGGGGGATGGTATGAGAAGCAGAAAAGGCCTTGTCTCTGCAAGCACTGCTCAGCAATAACTAAAACATCCCTGTATTATCAATGCTGTTTTCAGCATAAATCCAAAATATATATCGCCGTACTAGCTACTATGAAGAAAATTAACTCTACCAAGTACAAGCTATTGTCTTATCAGGATCCCATCATGTGTTTTTTTTATCTCCCCATCCCCAAAGAATAAAAAAAGGCAACAAGTCTTTATGGCAAGAGAATTCTAGAGCTTTGGGGTTTTTTTATAAAGTCATTCTAATTTCCTTGGAGATGGTCAGTGCTGCAGAATTTCCATCTGATCTGATCTGTTCCAATCTGATAAAATTTGGGTAACATCAAAGATAATCAAAAGACTTGCTGATTTAGGTCAGCTTGTCTCACTGTCTTTAATACTGATTGTTCCGCACTGGTAAAGGCAAGACCTCCTTGCTGGCAACATTGCCATAAAAGGGTTGTGGCTGTTTAGTATTTGTGTGTAGTTTTCTCTTTGTACAGAGAATCTATGTCCTCAGAATAGGTAGTTCAGAGAAGAGTTAGTTTACTTGTAAAGATAAGTTCGTGTTGCCAGTGAGCCGCCTGTGCATGCCATTTGTAAAGTGTTCTCCGCCCTGAACAGGGATGTGTGTGCACTGTTTTGGTTCTCATCCCACCCCTTTTCTCTGCAGGGAATATGAAGAGAATGGTGAGATTAAGAAAGAGACAAAGTATTCATACAGTAAGTTGATCGACAGAAAGTCACTTTTCTTTTATGCATGTAGCTTAGACTTTTGTGTGTGTGTATTTTGATTTTTGTTGTAAACCCTGTATTTTCTTGTTGGGAAAGAAAGGAAAGGAATGTGAAGAAATGAGCAAAATTCTATTTCCTAAACAAATGGCAGGACCTCCCTTTCTGAGGTGAAAGGAGGTGTGTGGTAGCAAGCAACTACTACAGAAAGTTTGTCTTGGAACTCCTAGAGGTTCAGAGCAGCATCCAGGGATAGGGTGCTTCGGAAATAGGACCCATAAGGTCCTCAGTGATCGGAGATGGGCAGAGATGGGAGTGTGTTCGAAGGCATGCTTGAAATTACTCTTCAGGAGTGAAGTAATTGGGCATATGTCAGGCGTGAGCAGAAAAGAATAGACAGGGAAGAGCAGGGTAGCTCCAGCTGTAAGACAGCCTGTTGTGAGTCTGTTTAGGTGTTGATACCAGCTAATGAAAACCATCAGCAGCTTCTGATGTGTGCTGTGGCTTTTGCCAAATGTTTTTTTGGCAGGAGCAAAACTGAGAGCATTATTCTGATCTACCCAGTGGCAGAAAAATACTCTGAGTCATCATATATCTGGAGATTTGTCTCTGTGCTTTATTTATCTCTGATTGAAGGACATGGATGTGGAACGTGGGTGTGCAGCAGTTTCTGGGTGTGATCATAAAAATACCCCAGCTCAGTGAAGCATGGGACCCTGCAGCATGGAGATGCATAAGAAATAAACTTGGTGTTTGTGAACTGTGAAAAACAGCCTTACAGTGGCAGGGAACAAAAAGAAATGCCTTTTAAAAAGACACCTGCCCTCTCAAGGCTGATGGATTTTGTCCAGTAAAAGTCCGCATGTTACTAGATGTGGTGGGTTAGCTTTGTCTGGCAGCCAAGGGCCCACACAGCCGCTTGCTTACTCTCCCCATCAGCAGGATGGGGGAAGAGATTGGGAAGAACAGGAGTGAGAGATCTTGTGGGTTGAAATGCAGACAGGGAGATCACTTACTAATTTTACCATCATGGGCAAAACAGACTTGACTTGGGGAAAATTAACCTAATCTTGTCAATTAAAATAAGTATTTAATTACTGATTAGGGTATGGGATAAACATATTTGCTCTCGCCCTTTCCCAGGCTCAACTTCACTCCAGACTCCTCTCCCCTTGCCTGCCTGTCCCCCCGACCCTTCCCGGTTATCACCACAGGTTACACTCCTTTAGTGGTGCAGCGAGTGGTTCAGGGGCTGGGAGTGCATTTACAGTCAGTACCCACTGGTTTCTCTCTGACACTCTTTCCTTCTTACACTTTTCCCATACTCCAGCATGGAGTCTCCCCGTGCTGCACCTGCTGTGCTCTGGAGCGCTTCCTTCTCTGACTTTGGTGTTCCCTCTGTTGATTCTCACTCCTTTTTATTCTCTCCCTTTCCCATTTGGTGTTTTCTGCCCTTTCTTAAAAATGTGCCCCAGACTTCACTGATGGGCTGAGCTGTGGCCTGCAGTGGGTTTGATGTGGAGGCAGCTGTGTCCAACACAGGGCACTGCCTTGACCTCTTCCCACAGAGACCACCCCTGCGGCCCACCAGCTACCAAAATCTTGCCATGTATCCAGTACACCAGAATATCCCTGACAATGATCTCTACTCCACTGTTCAACCAAACTCCTTTTGCTTCCTCTCTACTCCTTCATGGAAGTAAAGCAGTCTATATCTAATATGGAAGCTGGTCAAAAAAGGGACTCTAATTTTGTAGGAGTTATAAGAAACGTGCTAGAATCTGTTCTGGGGATGTGGGAAGGCTTCTGTGGCCTGAGCAAAGGAGCATTATGCATTTTTGACAGCGGCACAGAGAGGTACCATCTCTGTCTGTTGCTTGACTGCACTGAAATTTGCTAGTTCCAGCAGAGCTCACAGCCTTTCCTCACAAAACCAGATTATTCCCCAAAAGTGGAGCCAGGAATCAAATCCAACAGCAAAGCTCCTACTGAGCAAAGTCGAGTTACAATTTTATTGCTAAACCCCCTTTTTTCTAAATCCTGCTATTCCTCATTAATACACTGGGAAGATGGATTTAAGTATCATTATAGATTGTCACGTATATATTTTGATGTAAACATTATTTCTGCAAGTGTAACTTAGAGCTGATTCATTGACTGAAAGGTGTCTTCAATAACTGACATTTGAGTGGCAATTTTTCCTGTTTTCTCCTCAACTATCCTATCATTTTCTTTAGATACTGAATGGAAATCGGAAGTTGTGAACAGCAGAAACTTTGATCGAGAAATTGGACACAAAAACCCTAGGTAACGTACCACCTAGCACAGTCCCTCTAGATGCTGTCACTGTGTCTGATCCAAGATGAAAGCTAAATGACTAATCTTCATGACACAGTGAAGTAGTTGGAGACTGTTGGTCTTTCGGTAGTTGGGAGAACTAAGGCATAGAGTGATTAGAGAGCAATTGAAAGCTGCCTAGTGGAACCAGAATTAAGTAATGGCTGGACATCAGGCAGTTATTCTATTACCTCTGGACCATGTGGTGTCCACATAGGATAATTTGAATGGGTTCCTTTCTGACCTTTATTGTGTGTTAGTGCAGTCTATTAATAATTCTTCCCGCTATTACAAGTATGGGGTTAGAATAGCAGGCGTTCCATGAGCTTATCATGCCACTTTCATGCTGTTTTTTCTAAGCTAGTATGCATAAGCTCACAGGCCTATTTGTGGCAATCACCCGTATATAATTTTTCATATGTGTCGTCTGCGGCATTTTACTTACGCTACAATGTGCCATTTTTAATGCTAAGTTTTAGCGTCTCACAGCGTTTGTCATTCTCACAGCACCTGCTTGGTTCCTTAGGATGCAGGATGCCATCTGGCAAAAAACATCATGTGTCAATGAAAAATACAGCTGGAGAGATAGTAGGACCAGGATTTCAGCAAAACTTTGAACTTTGCAAAATCTCCAGAACTTTCCTTTGGTTCTGTGGGCTCATCCAAATACACTGTACTTTATTTGGAAGTACTACTTCAGGCGGGAAGGCAAAGATCTATGTGTTTTTAATGATAAGTCACAACTAACAGACTTGTATAGATGAGAGATAACGGAAAAAAGGATGCACAGATGGCATGCCTGCTTTATCTGTCCTCCTCATACACGCTTTTTTGTTAATGGAAATCCTCCAAGCATTCGCCAGTAAATGCAAATCTCCAGTTGAGACTAAGAAACGTTTTTGATTCAGTGCTCTTGCAGTGCATAATTTAAAAAGTGCTGCACCTAAGAACATTTCATCTGAGTGTATTGGTACAAACCAAGGAGACTGAGCGTAACTGCGATGGATGCTTGCGTGAGGTCGCATGGTGCGTGCAGACATGCTGAACTTTAGAATTCATGCCTAGCATTAATGAGACTCTATTTTAAGTGTGTCCTACTAGTCTTTTTCCTCTGCCCATCCATCTTATCTTTTTATGCCACTTACACATTTGTGAGAATAAAACCTGTTTACTGCCAAGGAGATTCTAGCAGTACTACTGCTTATGAAAATGAAGTCCAGTCTATAAGTAAAAGATTCCTGAGTTTTGAATTTAATTAATGTGGTCATGATGCAGAAGTACCTTTATATGGAGAAGGCTTATGATCTAGGTTTCTTAATTTAGCAGATGAGATCTAGCAGTTGATGGCGGAAGCTATATAAATTCAGGCTAGAAATAAAGTGCATTTATGAGTGTAGTTAAATATTGCAGGAATTCATCTAGGAATATGATCAATTAATTGTCACTCAAAACCTCTTTGTCACCACAGAACAGCTTCCAAAGAGCTGAACTCCCTTTCAGCCCATTATAGGTTCAGCACAGAAAAAAACAGTGAAATTCCATAGTGTGAATGGAAGGTCAGGCTGAGGGATGAGACAGTCCTGTCCTGTCTAAACTTAGTTTAATGGCTTCAACACTACAAAGTCTGAACACAGTTTCTTGATGGTTTGGTTTCACATCATGACAGCCTTTGAGCTCTTTGAGTTTCTCCTAATATTTGACATAGTACCTTTTGTGTGCTGTATATTACATACTGCAAATCAAGAGTTTGATCATAATTCTGGGACTAATCAGGGACTCTCTGTTTCTCAGTGCAATGGCTGTGGAGTCTTTCACTGCTGTTTCTGCTAACGTCCAGGTCGGCAGCTTTGTTCTTTCCAAAGGTAAGAATGGCTTTGTACTGGTTTTGTGTCCACTGTTGTATCAGCAGCAGACTTTGGTTCTTTCCACAATGGCAGTCATTTCAAGTGATAAATCGGGAAGGCAGCCAGCAAATTGGCTGTTTCAGTGTTAGAGACTGGACCTGAGCTTGTTTCTTTATTCTGCTTAGGTCTTGTGGATAAAATTGATAACTTCAAGCAGTTGAGCTTGTCAAACCTTGAGGATCCACATGCTGATGTTACCCGAGGAGGAGACTATTTTTACCACAGTGAGAACCCCAGGCGTCCAGAAGTAAGACGAGAAAGATAAACCAAAGCAGTGATTACTGTTATGTGGAAAAAGGAAAAACCAAACGTTGGGGCATGTCCCATGTAGAAATTAGAGTGCAGACCATCACAAAGGATGACACCCTTTGCATAGTCCTTCAGCATGAGTGCTTCTCTTGCAGGAAGCTTCTGATCCTGCTGCTTTGTCTTCTATTTTCTTGAGTCTGCCAAGTTTTTACATGGAAAGACACGGGATGGTGCTGGGCGGTGGGTTCTACCTCTGCCTCTCGGTACTAAACAAAGAAATAGCTTGTTGTCAGCTTGCGCTGCCTGCCCTCCTCTGCCAAAAGATGAAATAACAAGGGATGGACATAGGCTCTCACTGGTGGTAATGTGCTCCTGTAGCTAAATCAGAGGGGGTAATGCAAAGCAGCATTTGAGGTATCCTGTTTTGGCTATCAACTAAGCCTGAAAAAAGTACAGCTTGGAAATAATTCTGGGTATCCTCTGGCTTGACGTAGACATTGATACATAATGGGTGTTGTCATGCAGAGTTGTCTTTCCTGTGATTTTCTTTGGTAGAGGAAATTTTCTTGACTTCCAATATCCTCTTGTTTGTAGGTAGGAGACCTTCGTGTCTCGTTCTTCTATGCAGGTCTGAGTGGAGATGACCCCCATTTGGGCTCTGCTGATAAGGTGAGTCTTCAGCTGTTTCTGTATTTTGCAAACTCTATTCTGAACTCACTAACGAGTAAATACTTTTCCCTTTCTTCCAAGGTGACTGTGATCGCTCGCCAGCGAGGCGATCAACTGGTTCCATATCATACCAAGTCTGGAGATGTCCTGCAGATTCTGTACCCTGGGGATCTCTCTGTGGAGGTGAGATGCCACACTGTACTAGTGAAGGGGTAAAATTAGAGATGGTAGTGCAGAAGCAGCAGGGGGAAAAGCTCTCCTTCTCCTTCAGGCCTGCGTTAGAGGAGGAGGTGCTCGATGTAAGCATTGGCTTTTGTCTCTCCTTCTAGGACAACACGTTATAGCTTGTGTTTGCCTTCCAGGTTTCTGCATGTTTTTTGTGTTGCAGCAACACACCGTCCTTCGCCCACTAGCGGTACATTATTTGGCTATAGTTATTCCTGATGGTTTTTTTTAATTTTATACAGGAGCTGTGTCTAAAGTACCTATATATTTATTTTTTTAAAATCCCCTTGTGTTGCTCCTGAACATCCTTTGCTTTAAAGGCTGTTTCTGTGCCTTCTCATTTTGCTTTTATTTGCTCTTTGGTAGTTTCCCACTTACACGTGCAGGCACATGCTTTTGAAAAGGCTGTATGTAAAAATAGTAGAAAACAGGCTTTAATTAAACGAACTGTAGGAACTATCCTCTCTTCAGCTTCTAATAACAGGAGTTTAGACTTGTTTGAAGTATTTATTGATGTTCTGGCTGAGAAAGAACCTTCAGGCAGAACATTATGCTCCAATAAATCCTGCATGCTCCAGCAATTTGGTGATTCATTTACTCCTTTTAGTAGGTTTATTTCCATTAATGATTGTTTCATGCCCTGCTGCAAAAATCCCAGGTGTCAAGAATTTACAGGAGTTCCCTGTGGCAGTTAAAAAAGGCTTTTGAGTTGAAATAAGAGTAGCAGTAGAATCAGCTCTCTGCTGGGAGCTCTGAATCATCATTAGACAGAATGTAGTTCATTGGAAATGAACTCACTAAAACTGAATTGTTGGTGGAGTACCTGTACCTACAAGTAGTCAATGCACATCTTTTCCCATTAAATGCTTTATTATGCCTTAGCCATCTTCATGCATGCGTTTCATATGGGCACACTGTCTGTTTTGAAAAAACTTTACTCAGAATTCCTGGAAGTAGATGTTTTGCTTTGCAATATAAACATACCTTTTATCTTTTCTTCCCTGCACACTGCTTGCTTTCTTTCATATACCTTTCCTTCAGCCATCTGTGGATATTTTGCCTTTTCTCTCTTCCTCCAACAAAGTGAAGTCAGGTCATTTCTTCTTGTTGCATCTCCTTATTATGGTTGTATTTTCTACAGTAATGTTGAATGGATCCATTTGGTGCTTTCTGCCTGTGGTTATAACGTGTTGAATGGTGTTTGTTTAGCTGTATTAATTTAGAGAAATGCTGGTTCCCTGTGCTGCACTTTGAAATCTTGCGTAGTGTGCAGCAATACTGTGTGAAAAGACACTGCAAGATGAGCTGCAATGTACCTTCCGTGAGAGACTTTGAACTCCTAAAATGCTGTTGGTTCTGATTAGCTCATAATACACTGGAATCAAGAGGATCTCAAAAGAAATTGAGAAACAGGCTGCATATAAAGGTGTTTGCTTTCAGGAAGTGTTTCAGAAAGAGCATGAGAGTAACACCATGAAGACCTGGGCCCTCCGTGCAGCAGGCTGGCTGTCAATGTTTGTAGGCATCAGCCTAATGACCCGAATCTTTTACACATTGGGTAAGTTCTTTACAGAATGGTAAAAGGATACAGAAATAGTATCATAATCCCTACAGACATCCTCTCTTGCTCACATAGGCAATTAATTAATTTGGAGGTCAGGAGGAATCTGGTTTGAACTCAGATTAGATTTGATCTGAAAGTTACTGTAGGCAATTGCAGGTTAACAGGATCCCAGAACCAGGTGGATGCTTTGGGAACATTAAAAAATAAAAATACACAAATATCTGTTGCCAGTCTCAGAAGATCCCAGCCCAACCCTTACTGAAATGAGAAGCCGAAACACACGTTGGGCTGGTTCTTCCAAGTCTAACTCAGGGTGCTGCCATCCAATTACTTTGTACACCCGTACACAAGTTGTCCCCCCAGCAGGTCTTAATTACTAGTTGTATATTATGATGGTTTTGTGTTTGGTTATTCTGCACTACTGTGAACACGCAGCAAAAAGATGCTTTTGTTAATCCTTCTAGCATACAAAAATATTGGGATTAAAGCTTAAGAGAAGAGCAGGATGGTGTCTCCAACTTGTATAAACTTCAAATATCAAAGCTATCATTTGCTTTTTAGTGGTGTACGATTTTTTTTTCTTATTTACTTAGCCATATACATGTTACTGCAAGATTTATTGTTGCCAGAGATAAATTTTGGTGCTAGCATATTGTATCAGTTGCCCTAGACTTGTTCTATAGCTGCAAGGCTTCAGTCTGCTCTGCCTCTCATGCCTTGGACAAGGCTTCAGACTTAATTTTGGATTACTTTCTGTCTGAAGAGATGAGGATGCCATTGTCTTAGATGTTCAGCTGTTGCTTAATTATCAGATGCCTTGAGGATAGTCTGCTGAAATGCCTTATCCGGAGCTCTTGATAAATAATTGGGTCTGTCTTTTAATTGCAATAGTGCAATAATGTGCAAATCCTAGACATGAGTAAGACTTCCTTTTTGAACTATCATCTTCTCAACTGCTTTATTCCCGGTTTAATTCTTTCTGCAGTGGACTGGTTTCCTCTTGTGAGAGATCTGGTTAACATTGGATTAAAAGCATTTGCCGTCTGCGTAGCCACTTCGCTGTCGCTCCTGACCATCTCCATTGGCTGGCTCTTCTACCGCCCTCTCTGGGCTTTGCTGATCGGGTTGCTCTCTGTAGTTCCAATTGTGGTTGCAAAATCTCGTGTTCCACCAAAGAAGCAGCAGTGAGGAGGAGGTGGCCGGGTTTTGTGCTGAATCCTGGTTGGAAACTTTCCAAGTGCATTTCTGTCGCGGTTGCTGCAGCATGCTTGCGGCGTGTCACAGCTCAGCAGCATGCACCAAGAGCTGGGGAGGGAGCTTCAATGTCGTTGTTGATACACCTTATCCATAAAAAATACAGCTGTGGGATGCTGTTGGTAGGAAGTCAATGACATCGACTTCAGGGGAAAGAAGTGTTTTGGAGTGTCTGTGTTTGTTATAAGTGAGTGAACAAGCAGATTTGTACCTCCTGCTGCTTACTGATTCCCCGATTTGAGAACTGGCAAGTTCTCACTGACAGTTGGAGCACTTTGTGTATTACGGAGGAAGTGCCAGCTTTATCCCATGGGGTGTGATTCGATACCCTTAGGACATATGTGTGTGTTCCTGCCGCTGACAATCCCTCCCTTTGCTGCCTTTTCTTACACGCACAGCCACGTATCGTGTACACTTCCTTGGCTGATGCATTTGGAAATGTATGTGTTCAAAGGAAAGCACAACTTAGTCAAATTTTATACAGTACTTATATAAAATGTACACTTTTGGACTGAGGATTTTCAGAGTAACTTGAAACCCTGAGTGACCAGGTTAGCAGTGCTTTGAAGTAGGGTGGATTTGTCAAAAAATATTGATTTATCCCAATTTTTAAAAGTCTATGAAGTTATTTTTTGTTAAGCATCCAAAACGGTAGCGTGGACTATACCACTGCATAATTATTTCAAAAATTTGACTTCAAATTGCAGTCATTTAAGGGGATACTCAGAGTCACTAACCTTTAAAAATAAAACCTGCTGCCTTGAAACAAAATTAACTTTTACAATTGAGTGTATATTTTTTATATTTGGGGTTTTTTGCCGTGTATGCTGTTTCTTTCTTGAATTTCACTTAGTAAGGACAATGAACATACTCCATGAAATTAAATAATGAAAACATTTTTGCCTGATTGGATTTCATAGACTTCAGTGGCCTCAATTTTGAGCTGCATATCACGTTAGAGGAATCCCGCCTCGTAGTGTTGTTGGCTCCTGTTTACACAGTTCTGCTGTAACAAGCACTTGAGATTAGAGACTGTCTTATACCTTTGGCAAGTTTCTCTCCACCTCACTTGAGTCTGGCTTCCAGATGTGCCCTTGCTACACTACCGTGGGGTTTTTTTCTGTAAATATACACAATTCAGTACAAAAATAATGTCTTCATTTATGAAATCCAGTTATGACCATGAGGAGAAATGTGTTCCCCGTACCAAAGGAACTTAACTTGAACATATGTAGAAGCAAATGTTTGCTACAAGCAGTACTGAAATAGAGATCTAATCATTCTAAATGTTTTCAGAAGTAGTAATTACTTTATTAGCCTTAATTTTTTCATTCTACTGGTGTTTGAGTGCTGTCAATTCAGGCTTGTGGCTTGGTTCCTGTGGTAAAAGCAGGAGTAGCAAGTGGAAGGTTATAGGAAGCGCAGGTGGTCTCATGAGCACACTGACACGCGTCTTCCTGCTGCCCGCTGACACCAGCTTTGCTCCCTCGATAAAGAATCGCACTCCACTGGGGGGAAACCAGGGGCTGGACTAGTGTTTTACCAGTAAGGCAGGAAACTAACCAGCAGTACCACACAGGAGAGGACACAATTTTCTATGGAAGTGCTGAGCTTTTGTATATTTAATAAAGTACAATTTTCAAAACGTTGGTCTGTAGGCTTCTTTTTTATCACATTTACGTACTGCATGTTTCACATCCAGGGACATGGAGAATTAGTCTGTAGCTTCCACGTGACCTGGTTTTCTATTGCTGGTCGAGATAACTGTGCAGTTGGCTTCTGTGCAGCCTGCAAATGTTTCCTCATTTTGGGAAGCGAGTTCCTAACAGCAGCACAGCTGCCATCTGCCCTTTATACTTCCATGTGCTGAAAGGCTGATTCCAGCCTGCCGTGCCTTTATCCCCATTACTGGCTACTGAAGTAATAGTGACTTCCATGCCTCCGTGTTATTTGAAAATCGGATGGTCCAGCCTGACTGGATACAGTATCTTATATTCTTAACGGGACCAGGGGTTTACCTATGCCTTCAACAGTTTAAAATACTTTTGTCTTACATTCTAGTGCGTGTGCAGGAATGATGGAAAATAAAGACAGGCTCCTGTGACAGAAGGACGTCACGTTTGGCAGGACAGGCAGGCTGGCGGAGACAAGGCTCGCTTTCCTTGTACGTACACAAACATTTCTCTACAGGGAGCTGAAGCAGCATTTCTCTTGCTTCCTTACCAAGATCTGGCAGAACATGTACCTGATCTGTCAGTCACCTTCCCTGTCGGCTTTGGTCTCCCTTCAAGCGTGCTTAGTCTTTCATCTTTTGCACGCTGAGGTTAGGGGAGCTGCCTCCCTGCGGAGTAGGATTCTGCCCTCTGACGATGCTACTGTCTCGTTCCCTGCTGCATATAAGTAGTCTCTAGACTCCTAATTTGGTTTATCTGTGCCGAGCGTCCCACGTCAGGCAGTACAGAGTCGCTTTGGTACAGCTAGTACCAGCTCCCATTTTAAGCAGACAAAAAAATTACCGGTACAGCAGGAGCTGGAGGTGGGCCCTCGCATTCACCTCTCAGGGTGCATCCTACATACGGGTCACATCTGCTCCCCAAACCTCCAATTCAGGGTTTTGGGTTTTTTTAAATTATTTTGAGTTTGGTAGCAAAAACTAAAAACTCAGCATGGGCGGTACATTCTTATCCTTGCGCGAGAGTCCTCCCCAGGAAACAGCTGCTTACAGAAGAGCGAGCTGGCCAGAGGGAAGGTGTAATGGACAACGTACTCTTTTTCCAGACTTTCTTTATTTTGTTCTACAAATACAGTACAAAAATAGAGTTCTTTCTGAACATAATTAAATGTAAGCCATTTTCTCACATTTCAATCTTTCCTCTGGGACAACATCCAGCAATGACCAGACTGTGCTCCCCTCTATTTTTGAAGAGACAGCGTCAGTGTAATTTAGTTATAAAAATACTGCAAAAGACACATCAGCATTTCTATTACAAAACTGCAGGAAAAGCTTGTGTAGGTTTAACATTCTTCTCAAGTTTTTTAATGCTTAGGTACTGGATAACATTTATAAGAGCTCTGTGGTTGTAGTGAATATAATTTCTGACAATGACAGGCAGCCAGTTTCACATGTTTTGCTCCCGAACATATCCACGTGGTCCTGATAAAACTGAAAGAAGTATGTATATATTCAAATTACTTCAGAAGACATAGTTAACCTTAAGTCTGAAATGAGGACAGGGCTTCTCCTTTCCAACGCACAAGATTTCTGAAAGTCAAGGAAGATGGTAGGCTGAAAACCCAAAGCCGAGTTTTCACAAAGTGCAGAGACTCTTTAGAAAGTAAATGTTCGGATTCATCCAAAGCTTGACTGCGTGCTTCCTTACCCCTTAGAGGAAGTACTTCCCCTCCTGTGACGGTGAGACAGTGCGATCAGCACTCTACCTCACCGCTGATTTGAATAAGGTGTGAATCAAAGGTGTTCGTCGTCCTTTGTCCAGCTCACCACAGACTGCCAAAGAGCAGCTGCATGCTTTAGCTCCGAGCCAGCAGGAAAAAATGGGAAAAGACAGTGGTAATGAATGGAATGGCTCCGAAACACAATTCTTAGTGATGAGTGATCCAAGAGAGCAACAAAACCCAACAGCACAAAGTGATTTTCTCAGAAGGTACAACTACTCATCTGCTTCTGCTAAGTCCAAGGATAAAAGGATGAACCCAGTGACCCGTGACAGCAAAACAATCTCTTGATACTGAATTAGGCTGGTTCCTAGTAACACAGAAGCACAAGTGCACAGGAAGACCAAGTCCTTAACTGGCAAAGGCGACTTGTGTTGTGACTAATGTTCTTGCATCTGGAAATGGCAAAGAAATGCTTGTTCTGATCACAGCTTCTCAAAAGGGAACAACTGTGCTGCTTCTCCTTTCATTTCTCGCTTGCTCTTTCTGGTTGTCTTCTCTTCTTTTTTTTTCTCTAACTGGCGATTTTGGGGCCAAGAAATGGCCACATTCCCTACTGCAGTCTCTGAACTCGGACCCCCTTCTTCATCGGAAGAGAATCCCGTTCCTTTGCCTGTCTCAGGTGTTGATGGCTCAGCCTGCAAAAAACAGGTGTGGAAATTCAAAAGTTGCTCCAGAAACCACCCTTTCTTAAAAGGGCCTGTCTTCATTTTCAGTGACGCTCAATGACATCACAAAAGTGTACTGCTCTGGTTTGGGCTTCTCACCCAAAGCAGTGCGTTTCTATTCCTGGATGTCACACATTTTTTCAACACAAGCAAAAAGATTTTTGGCTGTGGAAGAATAAATATAAACCTGCTTTAAAAATACCATGCTTTTTGCCTTTCTCAATGAGGAAAAGATTAAGAATTAAAACATCTCACTTGATTACAAGCAGCAGCCCCCTCTCATCCTGTCAGCTACTTGCTTGGCTTGGAGGAATAAATCTAGGAAGGGGGTATGTCAAAACAGAAAATAATATCCCAAAAAATGATGCTCTGGGAAATGCTAATCTCCTGTTAAACAATAATGAATCTTTCATGGACATGATCACATTGAATTTCTGGAGTAGTTTTTTTCCCTAGTTACTAGTCACATGCTAACAACAGGAAAGAAAAAGATTTTTGAGCAACTGCACTCTGGAAGTTGTACACTCTACAGCTGGAAACATGACACATTGGAAATTCTGGAAAAAAGGTATCTTGGTAGAGAAATATCATCCTGAAAAACAAATCACTAATAAAAATGTAGAATACCTTGATGGAGTAGCGTTGCTTCAGCCTCTCTCTGATGAGAAGTCCTTTTGTCAGCAGCTTCCAATTCCCCAGAGCTCTCTTCTCACGCTTCTGTGGGGGATTGTAATTGAAAAGAGAGAATTTACTATGTAAGTTTCAATGTATTTTCACCCACAGAAAGTTTAAAGATTTTAAAGTGCCATTAAAAAAACCCAAGCCAACTTAAATGTGTCATATTAGAAGATTAGGCCAGTAGGACTCTTAAGAGTAAAATGTATTGGTGTCCAATTATCTGCTAAGTACAGGAATTACTGTCGCTTTCTAACGTGCACCCTGACTGTGTAAATTACACCAGAGCCACCTGCAATACTTTAACCTCCAATGTGTATTCCTCGGTTTTGTTTCCCAGCAGCCATGGAAAACTATTCCAGAGTATGCACTACTTCAGATCTTGCTATACCCTTGTATTGCATCCTGCTGCAGGCTGGACAGCAAGCCCAAAATGGGTCACGTGGAGGATGCAACCACCCCCTCAGGGTCACAGCGCTGTCTGGTGCTTACACAGCCCACCCTTGTTTCACTGTCCACAGTGTCAATGAAATTTACTTAATAAACGTAACAATAAGGAAGCCGTAAAAACAATTCCCACCTCCTTCTCCTTCTTTTCTATTTCTGCTTGTTCATTCTCCCAGGCAGCAATGAGGATCTCTTTATACTCCTCACAGACAACGTAGCCATCGGTACTAGGAAGGAGAACACAATCCTCTGTCAGCTACTAGAAGAAAACAGAAAGGGAGCGAATGCCTGCTGACCCAGCCAAAGCAAAGCAAGCTGCTGACTACTGGCAGAACCATCTGCCTGTCTCATAGTACCTAAGCGTGTAACCCATCACCTATGCTCCCCGCACAAGTGCAGACTCTTAAAACACACAAAGTCACTTCTGTACGCCAGGGCCACTGACTCCGCTGCCATGACTAGCACAAAAGAGAGGGCACGTGCTCCGTAACACTGGGTATACAGCTTCTGCAGGACATCAAAATCTATCAGTTGCAACAGAGCAGCTTTACATACACTGGGTGTGAGTAACCGCCGTGAAAATCAAATCCTGTGATGGCTTGAGCACAGTCAATGTCCAGCTTCCGCGCTATTCTGTTCAGGTTTGGGAGTCTCAGCTGCACACAACCAATGGGTAACATGGATGGCAGGAAAAGATAGACATTTCCATATTCATTCCGTGGAACCTGTTATGGCAAAATTAAAGAGAAATGGTGACACTCCTTCTCTCTGGAGAGAGGTGAAAATCCCTGCTGCAACTCAGGGACTCCCCCTCCCTTCTGACCTCCTACATTCCACTCTAGTATTTGATTAACATTCACATGACATGGCACAAGCCTAGACTTTACCCGCAGGGTCATCTCATAGCTATGTTCTCTGCTCAGACTGTAATGCAGAGAATCAGCAAAACAAACATAGGGTAGGAAAATTAGATTAATGAAATTATAAAATTAGCAATCTCTTCTCATGACGTACTCAGGAAAGGCCTCAGTGAAGTTTTGACCATTTCCTCCTGGGTATAGTTACCTCAGAAGTCTTAATCCCGAATCCAGATGTTACTGACTGATCTCACCTCTGAAACATGAGCCTTCTGGAAAAATAAAGCCCACAGCTCCATACAAACAGTCCCTTTAACGCCAGCCCTCTGCCTTCGTACGTACCTTTCCATCCAGTGCTATAGGTGGCTGATAATCCTCTGTCTGCCAGCGACCAAACAGTGCCAGGTCCTCTTTGTCCTGGTTTGCAGGCTCTGCAAGTCGTGCCTTCCTCGCCTGGTTGGAAAATCCTTTTACCATCTGTGCAAATAAAATGACCAAGCCTGTAACACCACAGCAACAAGTTGCCAGTGATTTCAGGCTTTCTTAGGACATCAAAGCAGAGGCTTCTCTGGGAGAGAAGTGTCTATTTCCTAGCTCCAGCACCCATTGCTTATAAACGATAACCCACAGCACCTGTACGCAACAGGGAGCCAGATCCTGCAGTTCATATAAAATGCTCAGATGCCTTTAAAGAAGATGGAAAGGGTGCAGTTCTGCTAGATAGATACCCTTGGGGTGGACAGAATAGATAGCTGGGCTTTCGGTAGCATACAGGAACTACAGGCCCAGTAGGTGGACATACTCATAATGCAGCTACCACAAACCATACAAGCAAGTTAGAAATCTACATCTGCTAACGGAGAGAAGGCAAAAAACAAACCAGAATTGAGCTTGAACTTTAGAGGGCAGAAGTGTTGCACAGAAGGACATCAAACCCTCTTACCTTGTAAGGCACTTCTCCAATCCTCACCACTCGAGCTTGCTTTAGCCAAGTATCCTTGGAGTGCAACGTGTGTACACAGTCTCTAAAAAGGCCAGAAGGAAGCACCATGAGAATGTTGAAGTCTCTCCATAAGAGGCTTCCAAACTGTTATTCACATGTTAGGCATTGTAAAAACCCTGTGTCTAAGCAATACGCAAATGCTGTCTGAGCAGCCAAATGCCTCACCCTGCCCATGCACGTGGCCTGAGACTACTGCTAATACCGTCATGGTCTTCACGCAGATTAGCTCTTCAGTTTGTAAAAACGATCGCAGTCACACATGACAACGTGTAGCCCCCTCACCTGGAGTAGACAGCCTCTCCCCTGCAGTACCCTAGGACAGCAGCTGACTCAGGATAGATCGCCTGGTATTTCAAGAGGTGCCTCTTCAGGGCGTAAAGAGGATGGTTTTTGTACTCTCCAATTGCTGTTGGTAGAGGTTGATCTTGAAGCTTAACTTGAAACTGTAGGAATTACACAAAGAAAAGTGATTTCACAGCTCTCTTACACTACCATTTGTAAGAAAGTAAGAATGACTATAACATAGATCAAAGGAAAAAACCACCAGAAACTTAATCAGATGAGCCAACAAACCAAAGCATTCTTATTGCAAATAGGTACTTAGCTGTGTACCCAAATCTACATATTTTAAAGACTCTTTCCGAGAAGGATAATGCAAAATTGTACAGAAACCACATTAGTAAGTTTCCAGCACGGGCTGTCCAGTACTTTTGCTATCCAGGTTTCTCCGAACAGCCTCCATTTGGTACTATTGTATTCTATGATTGTACATTCCCTTTAAAACATGCTCCATCTGAACCTTTCAAGCTCAAATACAAACTTCATTCCTCATGGAAAGAGGAAATTCCTCATGATTTTTGCCCGAATGGAAATACAAGGACTGGACTCCTGTCACTAAACGTCCTGAATAACCTATTGCCATTTACCTCATTTTCCTCCTTCTTGTCTCTTTCCACATAGGGACTTTTATATGGCAGCAGCGTGTCTTCCCACCACTCAGGGTCCACACGACTCTTCCTTGTTGTGGTCATCCACACTGGGTCATATCTTTGCGTCACATCCCTGACACTCCCATCATTGTCAAATCCCACAATGTAGGAAAGCGGCTTTGTGGCATAAGTGAAGCACAGCTGGGGCTGGCCAACATTGCCATGAACACAGTCTACACACACCCACTTGTCCTCACGTTCCAGGAAAACCTCCAGCCATTGGTCTGTGCCCACCACTTTCCTTACCTCCTGCTGTCCATCATCCTCATCACTAGAAATTATTTTGTTTCTCTTTCTCTGTGCATGAGGCAAGGCTGGAGCTGTACTTTTTGCTGGCCTAGGCTCAGCTCCATATGAATTTTTGGATAGCCTTGATTCTGAAGTCTCAGTTTTTGGGCTTTTTATAGCCGTTACCTTTGACTTCTGGGAGCCCAGTGAGCTCCTCTGCCTTTTAGAGACGGTTTCAAAATCCTCATCAGAGAGATCACTCTCCTCCTCTGAAACCTCAAAGTCTGAAACACTGCCCTCATCACTTCCACTCTCTTCTTTGTAACACACTTTGGAGGCCACTCGTCTCCGGCGATCATTCTTGGGCCTGACTGGCACATCTTTTTCCACTAAACCACTCTCTTCATTACTAGATTCCTTCTGTTCCTGGCTACCTGTAGTCAACTTTGACTTGCGTGTCCTTTTGGTCTGAGCAGTTTTGCATTTCTTTGTGTCCTTGTTGTCTTCTTCATTCTCTGAGGATTTTTCATCCTGTTTGGCTTTTCTGCAAGGGCATTTTTTTGCCACGGCTTTGGGTGTTGCAGCAGAGCTCTCCTGCCCCTCGGAGGTACTGAGAGACTGCCTCTTGGATGAGCTTTTCACCTGCAAAGAAAGAGGCTATGTGACTTTTATTACCATGGCTAAAAATATATTAAAAAAAAAGACTGAAATCAGCACGAGGTGCATTCAGACCAAAGACAGGCAAGCATGGTCATTCTGCACGTCTTTGGGACTTGGAAACTTCAGGCCAATGGCTGAGGAGAGGTGTACTCAAGCAGCAAGTGTTTGCTGTCTAAGCTTTAAAGAAATTTAAAAACACTGAAGCATAAGAAGTCTTCCCTGAAACACACAAAATGGGTGTTGTTTTTAAAGGAGAAACCTACAAAATTAGGGTTTGCATCTTCTGTGCTATAGATAAAACAGTTATCACCCTGGCTCATGCACTAAGCGATTCGCTTCACGCTGCAGCAGCCAGAAAGCTTTTTCAATCCTACTCTCTAAACCAGTAACCTATACTTTATTTCAGACACCCCGCAAAACCTACCTTTGCTCTTGTCTCCTTGAGAGGAATAGGCTGAAAAGACAGCACAAGGCGACACAGCAACTGCAATGCTCGCAAAATAATTAAAAATATCTGCAAAAGAGAAAATAAAACATGTTTAACCTTTCTTCAAGGTATATAAAAAAAACCTTGGAAGTCTTTTACAATCTGGGTTCTGTCACAAATAATTTTTGTTCCTACCTTTTACCCAGTGCTGTATACACTGACACAGAGGTGTAGGTAACCACCTACGTCACTGATTTGTTTTCTCCAAATCCTTCCCTCAAACACCTTTTTGTGTTTGACCTGACAGCACTACGGCACTGATCTAGCATGCATTCTCAGGAACCAGCCCTGCACTTCCCAGTCACTTACATGAACCAACTCTTCATCATCACGTGCAGCATAGATGGCAAAGCGCCTCTCCAAGGTGGACTGAAGGGGCTCTCCTTTTTCAGTGGAAAGCTCATCATTGATAGTGAAGGTTCCAACAAACCTGAAATACAAGTGTCATGATTTGACCTCAACCAGCAGCTAGGACCATGCAGCTGCTCACTGCTTACTGTCTAGTGTTTGTGACTGTATTCTTAAACTTCATAGTTCACCCTTTCCTTCTGTAAAAAGGACAGACTCTCACCCTTGTATGTAAAATTAGAAAAAACACTGAAAATTGGTAATTACATTTACCCCTCTCCCTGAACCCTGGCTCTACATTTTATATAATAGCATGATTAGGAGACAGAGTTTTACCATTTCACCAAGTTGGAGAGGTAGGGAAGGTCCACTTGGCCTGCAGGCACTTTTGTGAAGCAGATGGGGATGATGGATAGACCAATGGCATGAAGATCTGGAAGGCTGCAGATCCTGTTCCTATAGAAACCATTTGCTAATAAACACAAGAGGTGAACCTGAGAGAAAAAAGTTTCTATAGTGAGTTTACAAGAAATTTTCTTTGATGGAATTATTGTCCACGGTGTAGATAAGAAAGACTTTACTGCTCCTTTTAACAGAGACAGGCAACAATGAAGCCTCCCAAGCACACACAGGGTGGATGCAGGGCTGTCTTCAGATCACCATCAGAAGACCATAAAGCCTTCAAGTCCCTCTCAGTGTCTCCTGCTATATGTATAGCTGACAGTTTAATCCCAACAGAATGAGCAGATACGCACTCATGGAGAAATATACACCCCACTCACATCTGCTCTGATGTAGAATTTTATCTATACAGCCACTGATGTTTCTAACTTACAGTTTGGCAGAGGTCTATTAGCACTGGTCAGGACTACAGCCTTTTTACCTTTTCCCTTCTAGCCACGGTCCCAAATTATTTGATCAAAATTAGTTCCTTTTTCATTATGAAACAGTTCCGACATCTTTATGCTCAATTTTTGCTCTGACAGGTTTCTCTGTGACCAATACCTTATGTGTGTTCTCACGAACGTCCTTGCTGAAACGCTTCATCATTCTCCGAAGATACATCTCAAACTCAGCTTTCCTTTTTTCTCTGCGTGAGATTACAAAAGAAAGGGGTGTTGTGGTATTTTCAATGGACCCGCTTTTCTAGACTCCTGAACTGGATCGGTTCACAAAGAGAATCCACTCAGAGAATCTTCTGTGCATGCTCAACAAAAAGTTAGTTACTGGCTATGTGAACAGGCATACAGGCTGCATATGACTAACAAATTAGGAACTCCACATATCAACTACTGAGAGCTTGGGTATATTCAGATGGCCTAAATTCCACTTGACTTTATGTACCTATAGTTTCCTACCAGCCAGCTTTGGATAGCTTCATACTAAAATTTTAACTCACTGTCTGAATTGTTTGACTTTTAGATTACTGCTAGCACTCCATTCAGATTCCTGGAAAAATGTTTTTTTTCTTCACTGATGAAGTCTTTTAACTTGGCGGCAACAGATGTTCTGGTTGCTTTGTTATGAAGGGTTGGCTTGGGACAGTGCCCATCCTGTAATAGCATGAGGCGCCATCAAGGCTCCAGGTGCCACACAAAGAAAGCCTTCCTTGGTATAATGCTCCCAGCTACCAAGGACCCACCTATTCACATCTCAGGTACGGGCACACAGAGGCTTCCACCTGAGCTGTTAAGATATTGCAGTACAGCAATACCATTCACCCACAGGTCTCCTGGAAGAGAGCTACTACTGTCCCTGGTTTGGAAATGCAGGTGTTAAAGCACAATGAAGGCATACGCCTGATTTTCAAGCAAGCTGAAAACCCTGCATTCCCCCCAACTGATGATTTCTTCCATTGAAGATTTTTGGTAAAACTGTCAGTATGTAAACTGTTCTCCATCCCATGACCTTGCATCACTCCAACTCAACAGTCTGCACTAAGTGAGCATTTCCACCCACAAGAGAGCAAGTCAGTGACAGTCAAGACCTAATATATTTTTAACTTCATCCTTTAACGGTCCCCTGCTGTCTTTCCTGTTCTTACCTCCTCTCTCTTTTCTTCATCTGCTCCGGGGTTTCAATCTCTATCTCGACAGGATTGCTTGGCAGCACCATTGACGGAAGAACAGCAGCTTCTTCTAACTTATCTGTGGCAGGTTCCTGGAGCTCTGGAAAAATAAAATAATACTAAATGACACATAAACATAGAATACCTGCCCCGGGGAGGTTTCACAATGGGAGAAGAACCTACCTATTCCTTCTAAAGCATTCAAACAATGTACCAACAGAACATCCCCAGTAATTATGAGCTCCTGTATCTTCCATAATACTGTGTGCTCAGTTATTTCAAATAACTATGGGATGCTAGTCACCTGCTGTTGAGGAATCAGCCCAGCACAGACTAACAGCAAGTCACTGTCACAGGCAAACTCAACAGGAGAAAGAGGAATGAAGCAGATGTGATTTGAAGGGTACTTGCAGGGTAGCAAACAAAAAAAAAACCTGATAGCTGTTCACTTTAGAAGGCATAAATCTGTAGCAGCAAAACAGGAAGGTTATGATCAACATGATTCTTATCACAGTTTGTTGATGGCCACCTAATCAAACAGCTCAGTTGGTTTCATCTCCACTCTACTAGGAAGCGGCAATTTTGAATCTTCAAACTGACTCATTCTTAGCTGCTCAATATTAGGCAACACAAACAGCTGAGAGAGTGCTTTGTGCATGGTAGCATAATTTTAACATAACCCAACAAATAGTCACACTCAAGGTGCTGTCATCAGGTCAGTAGTTGTCTGGCTTTTTTCTACTTTGGAATCATTGTAAAAGCATTGTGAGATATCAGCTTTTAAAGACATGGATATGGACATGGAGCATACTTTAGGTATACAGAGCATATACATTTACCCGGGTCCAAATGAGAAACGGTATAAAAAAACCCAACTGTGTATAAGAATATTTACTCCTTAAAATTAATAAAAATGCAATTGTTACCTTCCACATCCTCCCATTCATCTTCACTCTCATCAGTATTGTTTTCATCCATCTCTTTTTTAATAGGAGATTCTCTCTTCAACTTTATCTCCTTCTCAGGGGGCTTCAGCAAGTCACTGTTAAAATTATCAAAATGGCTTTAGCATCAGGAAATGTAGAGGCTTGTTTATTCATGAAAAATAGAGGAAGAACACACTAAATATAGGGAAATAAATGAAGCATGACCTCTGCATGAGTAACAACTGATTGAATATTTGACAACTAACCCACAGATACTTTCTCTGTAAAGCAAACTGTCTTTGCCATAAATAACCAGGGGCTCAAAGGAGCAACATTTTTTTAGTGCAAACTTAGGTTCTGATTTTGCGTGGATGTTTAGAAAGGAAGACGCCTGAACCTACAAAAGGGCCCATCCTTTGCTTGTACAAATGAGTCCTTGGAGAAATGGTTCACTGAACCACTTGTTCTCACTGAACCTTCAAAGTGTACTGAAACTGTTTCTGTTTCACTACACTAATACCCAAGGCTCTGGCTAGCAAGTGAAATGAGACCAATCAGTTTAATTTCTATTTATTAATTAATTTGCTATAGCAATCTACACATGCTGGTATTATATTCTGTATTCCAAAAAACACCAGAGAATGACAGGTCTAAAGATTTCTGCTTATCATTTTAAACCCAGATCTCAGGCCAACATTTCTATTTATGCTGGATTCCACAATGCCTCCCCAGTCCCATTTAAAAGCTATAAAAAACTAAATAAAATTTTATATCTAAACGACTGAATTTGAAAAGGCCTACATATTTGCTTCCTATACAGACTATCTTCTTTAGGACTGACTCTGCAATGAATAAGATGGCAATTCTGTTCAGCTCTGTCACACAAATGTACTAAATTGGACTGACAGCCCAAAATAAACTGCTCACTTGCATATATGCATCATTGGGCCCTAAACAAGTAACATGAAGAGAGAGTTTCCATAGTCTTGAATAAGTAAACTTACTCGCATGTTTCCTCTTTGCTACGATTCCCTTTATTTCTGGTGGGTTTTCTATTTTCTTTCATTAGTGATTTTGCCCCTTTTTGTTTTGAAGGCTTATTTGCTGAGTTAGAAACTCCAGTATCAAAATTTTCTTCCTTTTTCCTAGGTGGAGCTTTTGAGTTGTTTTTCTTTATGCTGGGCTTTTCCTCTTCAAAATCATCTGCATGGGACAGAAGAACGGAACGTAAGTTAAAGGATGAAGTTCTGTCTCCACAGTAATCACAAACAGTATCTCCATGAACTTCATTAGAGGCAGCTACAGAAGCAAGTGAGCACTCACAACGGTGAGCACATCACTTTTTCTGTATAAATAGCTAAGAACTGAACAACGAGACCTGTTTAAGGAAAATACTCAATGTAATGCACAAGAAGTACTGAAAGATTCCTACAACACTACTGATGGGGCCAGTTGAAAAACAAGCACCGTACTTGCCTCTCACAAGAAATTATTATTCTCAAATCTGCTCTGGAGAGCTGATTTTCAGCCTTTGCCAGTGATGACTGTTTTTCAGCCTTTGTCAGTGGCTGATTTTCAGCCTTTGTCAAGCGCGCCCTGACAGCGTGCGGGCCCCGCCGGACACTTCATGCACCGACTGAACCTCTGTGTAACTCGCCCCNAAGCGCGCCCTGACAGCGTGCGGGGCCTCCGGCCCCATGGAGAACCGCCCCCCGCCCCTCCGGCCCCTTCCCTTCCCTCCCGGGGGCTGCCGCGCCGCAGCGCCGCGCCAAGGGCGAACGGGCACCCGCTGCTCCCCGCCTCCCCCCCCGCGAAAGGCCAGAGGCCTGGAGCGGCCCCAAGCCCCGGCGATGGCGCAGCACCCGGCCCGGCCCGCCACGGCCTCCGTCCCGCACTCACCATCCTCCTCCGGCTCGTCCCCCGCCACCCCCAGCCCCCCAGAGCGCCTCTTGCTGGCAGCCGCCGGCCGGGGCGATGCTTTGCGCTTCCTGGCCATGCCGGACCCCCGCCGCAGCCCCTACCCTGCCCACGCCGCCGTCACCGCCCCCCGCTCCGCCCCCTTTGGAGGGGAAGGGGAAGGGGAAGGGCCATAAAGTCTCGCGGGAGAGCGCGGGAGGCGGTTTGAAAGATGGCGGATGAGGTGGACCAGGTGAGGGGCTTTTGCTTCCCTCAGGGCGGGAGGCAGCGGCCAGGCTTCCCCGCCTGCCCTCCGCGGGCCTGGGGGAACCTCCGGGGCTGGAGGGGCGTAAGATGGAGGCAGGCTTTGGGCTGCCCGGCTGGGGCAGCCTTCTGAGGGGCAGCCCCCCGGGGGAGCAGGGAGGGCTCAAACTTCATTCCTTGGAGTTAGACCGTGGAGGGCCTCTGTGCTTATGCTGCCGCCGGGATGTTCGGGAGCGCGGACAGGGCTCGCCTCAGGCCCGCTTTCACCAGGAACCGCAGGGGGAGGGAGGTGGAGGAGGGCTGCTGAGGAGAGCACCCTTGGCTCTGCCTCCCCGAGAAGGAAATGGGGTAGTATCCTGCGGAATATGCACAAAAACGTTCACTCGTTTTCGCTGCGATCCTGAAAGCACACCTCTATCACAAAAAGGAGACCTCAGCCCAGTGTGCGTTTGTAACCCGCCTTGAGGCCTGGCGTGAGTGCAGTGCTGGCGAGCTGGGCTCCTCGGAGAGGTGGGTGTCTGGGGCCGGAGGGGCAGCGGGTGGCCCAGCAGACCCACCTGCCCTGGCAGAAACGGCAGCGTGCCTTTGGTTCTTCCAGCCTGCCCCGAGCGACGGCACCGGGATGCTGCTGGGCTGTGAGCGGCTTGCTTGTGCCAGTTAGGCTTTCTGCTGCAGCATGGACAATGGTTGCTGATAAGGAATATAGTTTATGAAACAGTATGCATAAGGTGTGATTTGCGGCAAGCTAAACTGGAGCCTTTCAATTTACCTTGCTCAGGCTGGTGAATATCCAGAGAGCGGTAATGTCAGCTGCACTCAGGTTCAACAGGACATGAAGGAACGGTGTGGAATATTTGAATCTATCTCTTTGCCTGTTGCTTGCTGTGCCTCACAAACCCTGAGGAATGGGAAAGTTTGCAGGCTGCTTCTGTATAAATAACTCTTTTAACTTTGTTTTTTTAGCAACAAACAACAAATACTGTAGAGGAGCCACTTGATCTCATCAGACTCAGTCTAGATGAGCGAATCTATGTCAAAATGAGGAATGACAGAGAGCTTAGAGGCAGGCTACACGTAAGTAAAACTTTCAGAACATTGCCATGCTTATTCAGCTAAGCAGTGGGCAGTGTTTCTTTTTGTGTACAACAGTCTATTACACAAGCTTACCTGTAATATTCCATTCATTGTTTAAAAAATTTGTTTAAAACCACAAGTAATTGTATCTTATAGTTAAAAGAGTGGAATTAGGTAAAGATCATCTTAGTAACGAGGGCTGAACCCTTTCTCTTATCAAAAGCATAATGTGATTGGTGAAAAAATCTAATTTGTTCAGTACTCTGTCTGCTGTTAAATGCTTCACTAGAGAGTCAGGAGATACATTTTGTTTTTCTTCTCTCCTGAATGATACCAAGCAATTCATTCCACTGCTTTTGACTTCCATTTCTGTGTCTGTGAAATAGGCAATAATGCTGCAGGCCTCTCCTTTTGAAGTACCCTGAGGTCTATTTAAAACTGAATTAAGGATGAAATTACCATTATGAAACAAGTATGTCTTAAGGCACACCCTCCGAGGGTATGATGCTGTATGTACTCAGCTGGATTCTCTGCAAATCTCATTTGTCTAAGTGCTTTCTTCTGAGAGTGGTATGTCTCTTGACAAGATAGACTTTTGATTTCTGTTAAGTCAGTTGTCATTCCGGAGTACTGGACTGTGTTGGTGAAGAGACCCAGCTGCCCCGTGTGTTAACTGGGCCTCAACTCCTTTGTGAACACAAAGATGAGGAGACATCCATGAGGCAGCAGTGCAGTGGTGTAGTTTGCCTATGCTTTTGTAAGGTGTTTGGAACATGTACTTATTTTAAGTTTTTGTAGCATTGTGTGTATTACAGCTTTCATATCATTTAAGTTGGCCCTAAGTATTTGATTCCAGGAGGCTGGACTGGCAACAGAGAATGTGTAGCTGGTTTAGTGCTAATGAAGTGTGTCTGTTTCTGAGTTATTGCATGTGTTCTCACTGAAAGCTTCAGTGCTATTTCCTGGAAAAGTTTCAGTTGAATATAAATGTCTTGTCTTTTATTTATGCTGCAGAGTACTGATTTGTTGTCATTTATGTTTGAAATTATACTATAACTGATACTACTTTGTTTTGACATAATGTCACATTTTGGTCAAAATCAGGCTAAACTAATTATGTCTCAGTCTTGCTTTTAAAATTCTCATTTTAATGAGCATGTGTTTGAATTTTGAAAGAAATAATAAACTAATTCCATTCCTACAGGCGTATGATCAGCACTTAAATATGATTTTGGGTGATGTGGAAGAAACTGTAACTACAATCGAGATTGATGAAGAAACCTATGAAGAAATTTATAAAGTAAGGACTTCAGTGTATTTATCCCCATAGAAAACTTTTTTAAACCTAAACTATGTTATATTGTTAAAATAATTTATTGCTGACTACTTTTGAATGAAGATTCAAAATAAGTTTTGTGCAAACTTAGAAAAGTACAAAGGATATCCAAAGACATGTGTTAGTTGTATTGATCTCTTCAGCATGCCAAAGGTTGTATTTTTGAGCTTATATTTGTTGGAATTGTTTCTGGTGGGTTTTTATGATTGAATTTGGTCATATACTTAGCAGGTACGCTTTTGTAAATGTAAACTTTTCTTTCTTTTTTCATAGTCTACCAAAAGGAATATTCCGATGCTGTTTGTCAGAGGAGACGGCGTTGTGCTTGTAGCTCCCCCATTGAGGGTTGGTTGAAGCAACAAAGGATCTAACTTTCTTGGAAAATTTCAGACATTTGGACAATGGTTCTTCTTTTGATCATGTGTCTCAAAATTCTGTACGTGTTTTTTATAGGATGTTTTTGTCTGTTTTTTTGGGAAGGGGTATGGGCTTGCCTTACAGAAAATACATGTAGTCAATTGAAGCAGTGTAAACCCAACCTGATTTTCTCAGAATTAATGTAACTGTTGTAAATTGGCTGTCTTGTCACATGAGTAAAAGAATCCATCATATTTTCAATCTTGGCAATAGCACTGTCTCAATTTTTTGTTTTAAATAAATTTGGTTTATCTTTCAGGTTTGACTTGTTATGTTTTTATGTTGAAGACATTGTTCTTCTATAGAGCTAGTGCTATATTAAGTAGTACTATGTAGTCTCACTTTCTGAGAAAATACTAACTTTCACGTATGTTGTGATAATTTCTGTCCTTACTTATACCTGACTCTTGCAGTTTGATCTTTTGGAGGTGGGGGGGGTGGGGAGGGCAATACTACGTGAATCTATGGTGCTATAATTTATGGCTTTTCTGTGTTCAAGTTCTTGATGCATATCCTTGTAGCAGGGAAGTATTATTTATTTGCATCTTCCACTGAATATATGTAAAGAAGATGGGCTTTACAATGTTTTCAGATGTTTTTATTGTGGCTTTAACAGAGCTGTGGCTTGCAAGGCCGTAAGTAGAGACTGAGGTTTTTGCATCACACGCTGTTGAATTGCCTGCTGCATGCATTCGTTTCCCACTGTATGTAGCCTGTTTCTTTTCTTGAATACAGTAAATGCAGCTCAATGCTTAAGATGTTCATTAATTATCTACAGTGAAGGTGCACTAGAACTCTGAACAAAGCTCTCTAATATATGCTTTCTCAGGCCCAACCTATTTGCAATTTATTCTCCTTTTATGAAAAAAGGACATATGCTATAAAACGTTTCAGTAAGTATGTTTGAAAGGCCTAAGAGAGATATAGGCCTACACTGGGGCATTTCCTACAGACCTTGACTTGTGACTTAATAAACTAGGTTCTTAGGCATGTTCTGTAGGGTTAGCAAAACTAGCCTGCTCTGACACTTTCTCCTCCAGTTAAAATCTTCATAATTTATGTCCATAGCTTGTGACAGTGGTGAGGCGTGCAAGGTCTGCCTTGGTAAGCTCCAAGCCGCCGGATTCAGAGTCAGCCCTTTAGTTTTCTCTTTTCCAGGTTGCAGAGAGATTTTCTGATTAATCACTTTTGATGAAAACTTCTCCATTCCTTTTGTACTATATGATTTTTATATCGGAGGACTGACACAATACATGAGGTGTTAGTACATCAGGAACTTCTGCCTTGGTAAATTTTAGAATGAGTATCTGCTAACGCTCTTTAGGCTCTCTGAGAATGAGAGATTTGAGGTCTGCATTTCCTTTCCTTGAGCCATGTTTGCCAGCGTAACACATTTATGTCCAGTAGCTCTATATTACAGAGTATCAGCACAGTTGAAAGAGGTCAGCTCACTAACGGCTCACCTGAAACCCTGTAAACTCTTTCAAAACTGTCTTATTTGTCACTTTATGCTTCTTTTGAAGTTTTCAGTGAGCGATTATGCATGGTGGTTATTAGTTCAATTATTGTCTAATTGAGTTCTTGGGTATTTACTGTCTGATTATAAAGATCTGTTATTGTTTATGTTGCTGAAATGTCAAGTAGCATCTTTTACTCACCCTTCAATTTGAAATGGGCTCTCCAGAGTGGGAGCCAGTCTAAGCTCCTCCCTGATGAATGCAGATTAAAAAATACTTTTAAAAAGCTTTTCTGCAGTCTTGTCTCTTTCTTCCTTTTCTTTGATCATCTGTTGCCTGCACTGTTTGTTAAGATTCCTGCTCCTGATGTGTTTGAAAAGGATTTATCTTTAATTTTTCTCAAATAATTTCTCAAGATTTCTCAAATGCCTTTTTATATTGTCTTTAGCCTGCCAGAGGTTTTAATATTACTGAGCTTCTTGAAGGTTGCCTTTTTATTTTCAGTAGCTTTTTACAGATAGTAGTAGCCTTGTGGGAGTTTTTAGTCTTCGGAGCGCATCTTTTCAATAGGTGGCAGAGTAATTTATCTTTAAAGAATTTCCTACCCTGCCTACAAAGGTTTGACTCTCAGCAGCTCTTTTATAACAAGATTTTTATTATGTAATTCCCTTTTTCAGAATTGCTGGTGTAGTTGGACCTCTGATGTCTTACTGCTTTTGTGAGAGTGTCAGCTACCTGCGAAATTTCTATGTGGACTCATTGTAAAATTGGTTTTTTGAATCTCTGACTCATGGAGGACGCTAGATGGTGCTGCATTTCCTCAAATTCAGGTTTGGTTGGCTTTGCCTGACTGATGTATGTAGCCTGTGTCAACAGGCCCTGTAGTCGTACAATTAGTCATTTGTTTTTAATTAGGATGGCACTTGCTGACAGTTTTAAATTAACTCTGCTGCTCACCCATAAGTAAAGATCAAAATATGTTTTGATGTTTATGTAGGCACAGACCAAGCCCCCAAAAGAGTTAAAGCAAAACAGCATGTGTGCCTTGCATTGTCAGATGTCAGAATGCATGAACTCCAGACTGGCAGCTTTGCTAGTAGCATTAGCTGAAGAATTATGCTGTATAGAATAAATTGTGGTTAACCACTTTGCTGCTAAGAACTGCCTGGAGAAGAACAGCACGTTCTTGCGCGTGGTATATGAGGCTACTCTGCGCCCGCTGATTCCAGTGCTAGTTGTATGGCTGTCCAGTAACTTCACTGCAGTTAATAATCATCAGGAGAAACAGCCTACACTTATGAATTTATGTACACTAAACTTCTGAAGTGACAAATATTTCAGTTTATTTCAAGTTACCGACACTGCCTTTTTGAACCCACAGAAATAGATTTTGATCAGGCTTATGTAATTGAACAAGATAGAATTTTGTTCTAGGTCATGCGTAGGGTTTGGGGGAATGGTTTTTTAAAGTTGAACATAAAGAGATTACATTATGTGTTTCATTCCTATTCCCTAGCACAGGAAAGTCCAGGATTTGGATAACAGGTTATAGTAAGACTTTGGCAGTGTAAGCAATGTCAGACTGCTGCAGCGACTTGGGGTTGGAAAAGCAGAAGAGTATTGGTCATGTTGGGAGTTCTGCCACAGCACTGTCTCCTCTTGGTGCTTCTGTTCTTGTTCTTTAGGCATTGGAAATCTATACTTTGAACTATTTAAGAGAAGGAGGCTTGTAAGCCCTTAGAAGTCTTATTAGAGCTGTAGCACTTGGAAAGGCGTCGATTCAATGCAAAATGACAAACCTTGTGCATTGTTCTTTGGACTGATGATGACATGTACAGAAAATCCCATCAGGCTTATTAAGGTTCAAGGCATTCATGCCAAGATCATCGATGGGCTGAATACATCATTACTGAGGGTGTAGGACTCCCATGTTTCTAAACAGGAAGCTGCTTTCATATACTAAACAAAAAGAATGGGAAAGAAAAATAGAAAGTTCTACAGAAAATTGAAGCACAGTGTCCAAGCCAGCCTTTTTTTGGGGGGGAAGAATGGGTGGAAGGAAGAGAATAGATGATGTGGGTTGGAGCGGAAAACAAGAACCACTGACGGAAAAAGATGTAGTCAGAAACTCTGTTTATGAGTGAATTTTTTCATTGTTACCCAAATTAGTTTGAATGGAAGAGAGGCCCACTCCCAAATTTTGGAAACTTCGGCCAAAAAGCCTATTTAGTTTTACAATGGCATTTGATTGGTTTATGATGTGATTGCCTGCAACAGCAAGGGAGTAGGCGTGCTGACTGTCTGTGTGGGTGGACAAACTATTGCAGAAAACACTGCATAAGCCTTCGGAAGAGTTGAGTAATGACTGAGCATGGGGGGGTGTGTATGTGTGCAATGCTTTCCTCTGTATGGTACCTGGTAAACATGGAGATTTACTTACTCAAGGTGCACATGTAAATCTTCAGAAGAGATCAGAATATTTCAGTGTAAGCATGTTTTGTGAATTAGAAGGATGTTATTTGATCCAGAGTATGTACGGTGTTCTTTAGTCTTATACATTTTTGTATACTTTTTTGTAAAGGACAGCATAAGCCTATAAAAAGATAAATTTTCTGATTTGTGAAGGTAATGAAGTATTCATGTGGAAACACAAAATAGTTCTTGAAAACTGGTCTAGTTCCAGAAATTTTAGTAAGCTTAACCTGTGTTTAAATTTAGGTCATAAAATGTTTTTAATACTGCAGATAATTGATGCATTTCCAGTTTCTCTTTGGTTTTAATGATGAAAATTGCTCTAGGTTTTTAGAACCATTTTTTTTAATTGGTTGTCTGATAGGCATTAATAAGGTCACCCCTCAGCCATCTCTTTTCCAGACTAAAGAGACCCAATTCCCTCAGCCTTTCTTCATAAGAGAGGTGTTCTAGTCCCCTAATCATCTTGGCAGCCCTGTGCTGCACCCTCTCCAGCAGTTCCCTGTCCTTCTTGACCGGGGGAGCCCAGAACTGGACACAGCACTCCAGGTGGGGCCTCACCAAGGCAGAGTAGAGGGGGAGGATGACCTCCCTCCACCTGCTGGCCACACTCTTCTTGATGCACCCCAGGATGCCGTTGGCCTTCTTGGCTACAAGAGCACTATTGTAGTAGTCCCCTCTATTTGCTAATGTGGAAGACCTATGCTCTCTGCATCTGTGCTGGCTAAACATGATGCTCTTTGATCACAGTCTGTTGTTCATGTGACCCAAAGCCCGTGACAGTACCCGTGATAGTTGCACTCTTCAGTAAATGATCTAGTGGTTTGCCCAGTCTTTTTCCAAATGATTTGAGCAAGGAACTTTCACTAGTGGTTTTAATCTGTTTGACAAGTGGAAGCCTCAATTCCATAAACTCTGTTGCAATAGTGGATCGATTCTGGCTTCTAACGGAGACCTTAGTGCTGCGGCCTTGATTCTGTTCGTTTCTCACAGCATTCGATGGTTGCACAGAAAGGTTATCACCTTTGCTGGTAAGGAGGCTGCAAAAGCCTTTGCTGCCAATGGCACAGTTTATTAAATGATTAATAGTCTGATCTCTAACTAATAGAACTCACAGTTGCGGTGCTTCTGCTGCAGTAAGTTTTCATTTGCTCTTCTAGAATCTGCTAAACTGTTGGGCAGTAAAACCTCTAGTTCTATGTAAATCATGTCACTGGAGCCTGTCACTTCGTGTGAAATGCTGTGTCAAAGTTTGACAGAGAAAGTCAGATAATCCTTTCCTCAATCTGTTCTATGGAAAACACAAAGAACTTTCAAGAAAGCAAACTTTTTCCTTTAAAAATATCAAAATATTTTGAATATTAACTGTGAAGCCTATGGTTGTCATAACTGAAAGCATTATTGAATTCTTCCAGAGTGGTCAAATTTCAGTGGCAGGGAAAAAACTTTAAACAAGTTAACGGTGCTACAAATCTTGATTTCTTTAAGAATTTCTTTAACATCTGCAACAGATGCCTGTAACTTTGTCACTCAGCATGTAATTGCTCCGAATAAGTTGTCTTATTATGCTGTAAAGGTGACAAAGTCTAGGTAGACCTAATTACCTTTTTTGCAGCAAGTAACTGTTCTTAGTTCATTCTGTGCTGTAGGTGGTGTGGTAAAGCAGTGTGTTGTAATTCGTTCTGTGGGACCTATATTTAGTACTTTTTAGTAAAACTGTTGCCTCCCCCAGTTGCCCAGATGTTGCATTCCAGCGGTTAGCAGAAGTCTGAGGAAGAAATGAGATATCAACAGATAACATCTGAGAGCTAATTTGATTTGTTCTACATTTGTAATGCATTCCTCTAAGCTAAATTCTTGTTGACTGAGGTGCTGTTTATAAATGGCAAGCTCCCTTGCAACCTGGGAGAACGCAATACAGTTGAATTTAACACAGTTTTTAACAATTTTTTTATACCAAAACTCCCAATCATTATTACTGCCTGTTGGTGTAATACAAATATTCACATTTTTTTCTATATTAATGCAGTCCTATCCATACAGCACAGGCTCTAATCTCAGTACCAGCTAACTGAGATTTTCCTTGTGATTAAATATTAAGCCTTTAGAACTTATTTGTCCTGCATTCATTCCCTGAAAACCAACCTAAAATCAGCATTGCTGTATGCATGCATCTCCCAGATCCTGTGGGTAACGCAAGAGATCTCTGTCCACCATACTCAATCCTAAAGCCAGCTATCGTAGCTATTTTTGATTTCTTGAGGCAATGTGATGTCTATACAACAATTATCCCCCCTCCCCCCATCCCCAGATGTGCAGTCTCATGAGTTAAGGAGAAATATTTTGCATGTGGTGTTTCAGGCATTGCATGTGAGGTTTACTGTATAATTTCCATTACTTCTGTTTTCCTCTGGTTTTTCTTCTAGTACTGTTGTCCCCTGGAAAGGTTACAAGATTTCATTCTTGTGAAGGACTGGTATCTCTGGTATGAAACTTTTGGGCAGGCATTTCTCCATCTTGCTTTTATCTTTCTGGTGCCCGTCTTGATACACAGCTCTGAAAAGAGGGTGAGCACTGTTCTTTGTCACAGCTGCACAAAGACGACAAGTCAGTCACACAGAGAAATAGTCCTGTCATCGCACTTACAGCAGGGATCTGCTGGTTCTTCATCCAGTGTCTCTTCTACTGTCTTTCAGTACAGTTCTGTCTCTTAAATTAAATCTTGATTTCTTTTCTGAAAAGGATGCAAGTTATGCATCTGATTCAATACAAGCAGCTCACATGATTACAAAAAAGTAAATTTTAAGGACATAAACAAAAATACTGACCAAAATCTCCCTTGCCTTTTCCTTCTTTTGTAGCCTATAGCTTGTTAAGATGTCAGCTTCCAGAATATACTTTAGCAGGTTCTTTATTGTGATGGATTTTTAATTTCTGTTTTCCTCTAACTAGTAATTAGGTTATTTAAAAAAATAAAAGCAATCTTAAGCATCAGTGAACATTTAAACATCTACATGTTGATGAAGCTTCTGTAGACACTGCATTGATCTCATAGAAGACATGTGAGTAAAGCTGGCATTAGTGGACATCTGTCACATCAGGCAAATCTCTGAAACTCTTTTTAAACTGCAGTCACAAACTGCAGTTGCAGTTTTGAGCTGATGGTATTCTTAACATACCAGTAGGAGCAATGTCAGGTACATGACTTCCCTTCCAAAACCACCTCTTCTCATCAGCTATTTCATAAAGAAGTGCAGCCATGTAAGGAAAGATTTAACTTTTGGCCTGTTCAAAACATGCAGGTACATCTCTGAAGCATTTGTTTTCTGTTCAAGGTGTTTCTACCTTAGGAAGTCCTATTCTTGTGCTGAAGGGAAGGTGTTAGACTGTGAGCTGCAGAGCATCCTTTGAACTAATTGTCCACCCACTTGTTTTTTTGTTTAATGTAAGCCTTGCCTGTGGCATTAGGAGTTGAATTGAGCTAATGTTAGTCATTAATCCCTAGGATTTTTATTTCTGAATGAGAGTTAAATGCCAGCTGTTCTGTGTGCAAATAGTACATCAAAATGTTGGAAAACTTTTTTGAGTCCGGCTCCAAAATTTTCAGCATCCAGAGATGTAACATATATGTGGTTTTTACAGTATTTTCTTCTTCTATCTGGAGATGAACCCCCTTCTTCCTGCATTGCTGTGCTCAGAGATAGTCTAGCCTTGGAGGAAATTTGATTTTGTGTTACCACTCTTGAAATCCACTGTTATAGCACTGCTAGAGTTCTCATCTCCTGCATGCCTCACTGATAGGTGCAAGTCTGTGGGATGGATGAGGGAGAATTTACAGGAATTTTTAAGTTTTTCAGTGTTTGCTGATAGAAGTGCTTACAGGGCCTAAGTAGGTATTGTTTGCAGTGTCTGAGCATCTTGGGGAACTGACACAGGTAGAAGATGATCTGTAGCATTAACCGGAATCAATTCTCTAGTTAGTTCAGGGAACAGGAGATGCTTAAGCCAGCACTGCAGTTGGGGAAAAAAATGTTCATTAAGCTACTGCTTAAAGTAACATCAGAGTCCCCTTAGTGAGGAGTGGTGGTTTCAGAGTCCCCTCTTTAGCTTGTTAGTACTGATATGAAGCAGGAATATATACAAGGGAGTTCAGAAGGACTCAATGCCATGGGAATTGTGGTCTCAAAAAAGAATTCCCGGGGGGTATGTGGAAGGTATCCTCACTTACTATACTTAACCTATTAAAGGTTTAGACATATGAAACAAAAAAACCATACCTCATCTAAACATGCAGCATTTAAAAGACTATGTTTGATTGAAATTTGAGATCATTGTTCAATGAATTGTTTGGGTTTTTTCTTATTTCAGCAGAAGATATTCACCCATGCCTTATACAGCAGGACTGTGAGATTCCTATACAGAGAGGCTGTAAACAGAGCATGAAAATATATGATGTAAGCAGCCAGTTTGCCTTGGGCAGTTTTCTCTCTTCTGCAGGGCCACGTTGTGTAACTGTTCCCTCCAGCCTGGCTCTGGCATTTATGGGCTGGATGATTCCGTGAGAACCTGATCAGAACACTTTCTACTTCTAAGGACTAGGAATTTCTGGAGAAATCTGGAAGTTCTGCATGTCGTAATAACATCCAGAAAAGCAAGGGTTAAATTCCATAGGATTCCTTTCCAAAGTTTTCTCCAAATAAATATTCTCTGTAAGTTAGGAATGAACTTAGTATTTTGTGTCCTTTGAGCAGTAAGCTTGGGACAAAAGGCTTTGGTTTGTATCTCTTTCTTTTTTTTTTTTCTTTACTGCTCTGATGATGTAGGCAGTTGTGTAGGGGGACTGATAATCCTTGGTGTGTGTCTAAGAGCGGCAGAAGCAATTCCTGCAGGTCATGCTGACCTCAGGCTAGGTTCCTTTTGTTTTTACGTTGCTTATTAGTTACCTTTCTAATGCAACATCCTTTGTTTCAGACAGAAAGCCATTGCAGGAATGCAATAGCAAGGGCAGGAAGAATGCTTCATTCATAAATCTGAGAGCATTTACAAAAGGAGGCTGTAAATTATTATCTAATTTCTTTCATCTGAAGAAAAGAAAGCAGGATATTGCAATTGAACATTTTCTTCAAGATTGCATGCTGAGACCGTGGCAGAGCTGCAAAGAGGGTATGTGGCTGTCCTCTGTAAAGTGTCTCTTAAATCCTAGAGCCCAGTAACGCAGGCTGCCCCATGAGTACATGGATCATTGTCTCCACGGTTATAGTGGTAACATGGAGGAAGCTGGTACCTCCAATGCTGAAGGTACTGGAGGAGGAATGAAACTGAACCAACAGGATAAAATTTAGTTTCCTTCAATACATAGTGCAAACAAAAGTGAGTAATGTTAGTAGAGAATAACTTCCAGTTTTAAGATTTATAGATGGGTTTAATATTAAAAAGATGAAAATACGACTATATATTTTAAAGTATCAGTCTTAAAAAAAAATTCTGTCCTGAATAACTCAATTTCTTTCTCTACAGAGAGCCGATAGTGGTTGATCATACTGCTGAAAAGTTCAATTCCACCAAAGGTAATTCAAAAGACAGAATGGAATTGCTAGGCTAAGAACTGAGAGGTGATCCTCAGATTTGGTCCAAGATTTGGGAATGAGAAATTACAAATTTATTCTAATCCTTTCTTATTCTATTGCCACAGCTAAATAACTTGGGTGTCATTAGTATAACTAATACTTGTTTAAGGACTTTTGTACTGGTAGCTCTGGATCTGCACTAGGCAGTAAACTGACTTGATTGACGCTCTTGGTGTGCAAACTCTTGTATGTCTGCACTTCAGTCTGTTCTCAGCTATTTCACGGGTCTGTTGAGAACTTGTTTGTAACATTTTTTAATAGTAAGGTACCATATCTTGTTAATAACTTTCTACTGGCAATCTGGGAAGGTAGATTATGCTACAAGGTCTTTTCATTAGGTTTATACCGTGAAGTCCTGTAGAGGTTTTACAGACACAGAGCTACAACTGCATTTATTCAAGCTTTGTTTTTCTAACACTCCTTGTTACTTAACACTGGGTCATATGATATAAATTATCTACCGTAAAAATTCCCTTGTTTATATGAAACTTTGCATGACTTTGTTCCCTGCTGTCTTTTCAGACATCTTTATAACCAAGCATATACTCAATTTCTGTATGATTTTGGTTGTGTAGCATTGGATTTTGGTGAGGTAGGAGGGAAATGTGCTTGATTTGTATTTTTTTAGTGACTTGTAAATATTGGCATAGGACATACATTACGTGAGAATGCTCATGTAATCAGTGAGAATCAGCAAACCGATGGGTGAATATATACACTGCCAATTACTAACCTCTTTAGAAGAAGCAGCACTGTGGGAACTGCGCTGGTTACATAAGGTCTCATCCGCTTGAAATCCGAACTCAGTCCCCCTCTCCCTGCATACTTAAAGACAGAGGGAGCTGGGAGCTCCTCGGTTGTGGTGTGAAAATACGGCTCACGGAAGGTACAGGCCCTAGCATGTGATATGCATTAGACTGGAGCAAGATGGAGCCCTGCATGTTGAGAACCTGCAGTCTCTGTGGGCTGTACCTTGGGGTGCTGAAGATGAAAGCTTCAACAGTGTGAAGCTCTGTGTGGGCTGTGTTTGGCCCACAGGCTATGTTCACCATCCCTCATCTTCATTGGAATGTAGAACTTTCCAGCCTAATACAGATTGTGTTTGGTTTTTTAACTGTTTAACAAAATAGAACTTGTAATTATTTGACCTTAAGTGGGAGTCACTTAAAATGCATTAGTTGAGGCCAAAGGAATTTCCATTTCACCCATGGCTCACACTAACCCTCATTCTAACTCTTCTATGTTGAGAAACCACCAACTCAACTGCAGATGAACTGTCTTTACTGGCATGATGTAGCTCAGATTGATGCCAGGCATTCTCACTTTAGACTTGGGCTTTTACACAGTAACCCTGCGTATCCCTTGGGTACACTTTTACAGATGTGTCAACTCCCCGCTTAGTTCTGTGCCTTCTTTGAATCTTGAGGCTTGAATTGATAAACCACAGCACCACAGCTTATCCTCTGTGGCTTCACCAAGGGGACTTAAAACTCATTCAGAATTTATTTTAGAAAAATGAAGCAAGCAGTTGAGAAGGCCTTGCAGCTAGACAAGATAACTCCTCTAAAATAAACCAGAATTCACTGGTTATCTGGGTTAGAGTGCAATGTCAAATATTTTTAAAGAAGGGTTCAGACCATGAAGTTTGTTTCTGATATACTCCAGCCTCTTCGGCATACTGACAGTGGCTTCAACCTTCTCTCTTGCTGTTTGTAAAGAGTCTCTCTCCATATTTGTTAAGAAGTTCCTCTGAAGCTGTATGGGAATTCACTTTTAAAAGTCAGTGTTTGATACTCAAAATTTCTATTTTTGGCAAAATATCCCATCTCAGATGTGATGTTCCATTCAGATCTGCAGGGGACACTGCACAGCTTGGGTTTATATGAATGTAAGCATCTGCCTATCTCTTTATCTTCCACACCAAGGAAATACAAGGAGCCTTTGTCTTTTCCTTGTCCTTACAGAAAGCATCTACAAAGGTGATGAAGCATAAAGAGCGATTGTAATACAAAATACCCTTAATATGGGGTTATGTGAATGATCAGATGCAATGGAGGAAGAAAAACTATGTGTGCAGCAGTTCTGCCTTGGCTGCCCTTGTGGCCTTAATAACTTGATGATTGGGCGGCAGTATTTTTCTGGTTTTTCTCCTGGAGCTTCTCTGATCAATAGACTTTCCAATAGTTACATGATGGAATGACAAAAATGGTCCTGTTTCCTAAGAAATGTCTCTGGTGGCAAAGTTTTTAAAGGTCTGGGAGTTTCCCTATTGTATTTAATAGAGCCTTTGGCTCATAAACACATTAAACAAAGAAACAATAGATCCCTAGGGGAATTTTAAAAGCTGAAGTGTAGGAACTTTAATAATATTATGAGGACCTAATACATCTGATGTGGGAACTTAAATCTGAGGCAAGAATTCTGAAAAGAATGTTCGAAGTGAAGATTTAATTACATGATTTATTGTTAATCATTTATTATTATGTATACAGTGCCAGGGGCACTCCTGGTGCTTTACAGATGATTACAGAATAGCAATTCCAAGATCAAAGATCTTGATCATGCAATCTTTATTCGTGTAAATATTCCCCATGGTGCCTGATTTTGTTCCATGTTGAAACTGAATAATCCCCCCCCCAACACAGCCCATCATAGACAATTAAAAGAACTTCAGCAAGACAACACTGATTAATTATCCTCCCCAGAACACTGAATATTTTGTTGCCATATATTGTATGGATAAAAGATATCTATTGTGTTTTAGCAAACCTCACATTTTCCTGCAGCTTTAATTCTTAATTACAGTGTCAGCGAACATTAAGATTATGTCCATGATAGAAGCAGCTTATTTCTGGATGAAGAAAGTCCACTGGCTTGTCCTCGTATGTTTCAGAGCCTGTTGATTTAATGGAGGCAATTTACTTGCATGTAGTTGTCCCCTCAGTGACCAGTATAGAAAGTTTCACCTGCAAAGACAGATGCTGAACGTGAAATACTCCTGCAAGCTCTGCAGATGCTGAAATCACTCTTTGCAGAAGGTTCTGCTTTTCTTTGTTTCATCCTGTGACACTTTGCACTCCACTGGAAATGCCACTTAGATGGTTTTCTTATTCTTCAGCTGAAATGGCTGTTGTTTATCCACTGCGTTGCTGTAGGCAGCCACAGAAGTGAACACAGCTTGTGCAGCCATCTTTTGGCTTACGTCTTTGAGACATAACAGCTCTGGTGGGGAGAGACTGAGGCAGTTGTGTGCAGAAGGCAAAGGAGGCTTTTTTTCCCTCCATCTGTAACAGGATTTTAATAGAGCTTTTTGCAGCGTGCTGTCCCATTGCTCTAAAAGCAGAGGCATGTAGCACAGAAAAAGGTATTTGGGCTAGTGATGTGTGATGGTCTACATGCCTAAGATTCCAGTGTAGTGATCAGGATTCAGATTCCCATCTGAATATCGTGGGTCTAGACAGTGGGTAGGGAGTATTGATGGAGGAGGCAGCTTGGATGATACCCAACATTGCCTGCCCTTGAAAACACTTTTTTTTCTTTCAAGGTTGTGTTTAATCACTGAGATTTAAACAGTCTAAGGTGTCATATAATTACCCAGGATGTTAATAAACATTCCTTAATGCAGGAATGAGCATTGCTCTGGCCAGTAGCTGGGTGGCACTGACCAAATTTTTGTTTACAGCTAATAATAGGGAAGCACTTTTTCATGCAACTTCTAATTACTTTTAGAAACTTACTGCCAGGAGATGGCGTGGAGGTCAGAAGTCTCTGTAGGTTAACAATGAGGTAATTTATGGAGGGTGGGTCCATTTGTGACTGTTAAACACAATAGTCCTGGTGTGATCTCTCGGTTCTAAACTGTTGATTGCTGGAGAGTAGGAGGATGTCCCTGGGGAAGAAACGCTCTATATACACACCCTATTTCTTATACTCTTTACCTTACTGTTGAAAACAATGCACTGGGCTAAAGGGAGCTGTCGGCTGACTCAGCGTGATTGTTCTTATGTTCTCACGTGTTCCAGGTTCTTGGGAACTTTTGATTTCAGACCCTAATAGTGTGGCTTACGGCATTATTAATCCTCCTTGTATTGTATTCATAGGCACACACTCCCTAAACTCCCTGACTCCTGTCTCAGCGTGCCTAGGGTTGAATTCTCAAGAAGGGCTGGTCTGTGTTTGCTACCAAGTCTACATGTAAAGTTCTGACTCTCCTGAACCAGTCACAAATTTTCAGAGAGGATGGAGATTCACTGCAGTCATGGACCCCTTGGAGATTGCTCAAATACAGCAGCAAACGAATGCTGACTGGCTAACCTTCATGGCTCCCTTCCAGCTCTCTCCTAAATGCTTTGGGAATAAGCAGTTTTGACATGCAAGGCTGAAGTATAGCTGTCAACTGATTTACTTAAGGTACAAGTGAAGGAACTGTGAACCAGAATTAGGATTATCTAGACACAGAATGGCGAGTTTCTGGCCAAATAATATAACAGCACTTTTGGAGGGCTTCTAAACCATGTAATGTTATATTAAGGATCAGCTTCACAGTCACAGGCAGGTTTGGCTGTCATCAGCAGAAGACATATCCCTGCCTTCCCCTCTGTCTTACCCCTTTTCTTTTCTTGAGCTATCACAGGTGCCAGTCTAATTTGCAGTCTGCTAAGACTGCAGCTCATTTTAATTTAGGTGAATAAAATAAGCTATATTGCATGGTAACTGAATGGGACTACATATACCATTCAGTCCTCCTTGGTGTGAGACCAGTGAACTCTGGCATAAAAATGGAATAAACAGATGGGAACGATAACTGCTCCAGCTCCCGCAGCTACCTCCACCTCTGATCATAAGCCATTTGGGAGCAGGATAGACTCATCCCATAGGTCAGATGCAGTCTGTAGGCTGCCACTTTCTCTCATCTAGACAGCTGTGGTATTCAGGTCTAGTCAGAAGGCCCCTAAACATGCTAATTTTTGTTAATTATTCCTGTGCATATTCTGGTAGCTCTTGAAAGCCCAAATTGAGATTGAGATTCCATTTCATTAGTGCTGTGCTAATACATGCATCGCGTTTTTGTTTTTAGTCTGTTTTGAGTTCAGCAAGGAACGTCGAAACAAAAATGGAAATTAAAGGCAAGGGACTACTGATAAGAATTGTCATAGCTCCACTAAAAAGAGTGGACGTTCTTGGGTTAAGCTTTTTCCCAAAGGTATGTTTTCTTGGAGACTGAAAGTATTCTTTTCACTTTTTGAAACAACTTTAGACATGTTTTTTTTATCTATAATGCCTTATGTCAGTATAAAGCCTCATAATAGACCCTGAAACTAGACAGGTGATCCTGACAGAATTGCAACCGATCTTCAACAGCAAGTAGAAGGAGAATTGAGGTTCACTTTATCCAGAGATATACGTTTTCTAAGTTTACTGTAAATGGATGCTTCAGAAACAAGTGACCTCCTGAAGACCTCAGGATTCAAAGAATAACTCAGAAGTGTCCATACAGGTTAGTGTGACCCACAAAATATCCATTACTCATTCCTCTCTGACTCTGAAACAGCAGTGCCTTTGTTTCTCTCTCTCTTTCCCTTTTTCTCTAAATTGAAGGCAATAACAGGACCTGTGGCTTTGCTCTGTGCATGTCACTGCCTGCCAAGAACAGCAGGCAAATGAGTAATACTATTCCTCCCTTGAAATTCTTTCCTTGAAGTGAAATTAATGAAAATCTTTACCATGAAAGAGAAGAATCCAGTTTTGTGGAGAGGCAAAGGAAGGATTTAGACTTAGATTGCTTTACCCCATTTTCAATTGTTTTTACAAAAATAGTGGTGGAAATAGCTAGAAAAACAATGAGAAAAGGAAAATAAAGTTTTAAATATCAAAAAAAAATCTTTATCTTTTGGCAACTGGCTAATTAGAAGCTAGTAAATTGAACTTAAACAGGACAGCATTGTGATCAAAATGGGAAATTCAGTCATAAAACCACCTCTCCAGTCTGCGATGCTGGAAGAATCATTGTTAACTTATTTTTGCACTAAGAACTGTGAGCTTCAGGACAGGACTTTGTACAGGCCATCAGCTGAAAGAACAAAAATCTGTTCACCATTAAGTAAGCTGCTATGCTGATTCTTCAAGGCCAGGAGGTAAACATATAAACAGTCTCTAGGGTGGCAGAAGAGATCAGTCGTAAAAGAACTTGCTTTTTCTTTCTTGTGTTTAAACAGAGCATTCACCAGATTTTGGTGGTGTTATCATCAGACAAGTATTCTCTTGTAAAATTGATACCTCCCAATCTACTTCTTATTAGTAATGTAATAGCCGTGTTGAAGTCATGGTGGTCTAAGGATAGAATGGAAGCTAGGCATTCAGAGAGAGATGATATCTTTTATTAGATATTTGTATGTACATTCTGCCTTCCCTGAGAGACCTTAAAAGAATCTAGTAGGCAAATTTATAACGTAAGCTGATGAGTAAAAGGGATGCTTTCTCACCCTTAAACTTGTTCTCTCTGGGCACGGTGCAAGAATGATAGATAGCGGGGTAATGTAAAGAAACAGCTTCCACTATTGTTGTCTGTGCTGTTTGCTGTGTGAATCAACAAAAGGCTTCTATCTCCAGCACTGTTTTTGCTATGATGAATGCTTTGTAAATGCTGATGGAGGGATCAGGGGAGGATAGACAGATAAAAGTCTGACACACCTTGCCAGTACTGAATTCACATATGGATCGAAAGTGAAGTGTAATTACCACCCAGATCAAATTCTTTCAAGAGCCAGAGCCATCTAGACCAGCAGCAGATATTTATTTTTAGGGTTGATCTTTGTCAGTTTTATTAGCAATGCTGCCTTCCCTGGGGTAAAAGCAAGGGAGGGAAGAACACAAAATCCTCTTGAGCTTCCATTGTTAAAACAAGCTACGTAAAGCTTACAGGAGAAACCTTAATTCCGAGACCAAGATGTATTTTTGTAATGTTCCTTCTGAAATATTCTCTGCTTTAAATTGGCTTGAGCAATCAGTGTAATAAATCTGGCATTTGAAAAGTAAATGATGTATTTAGAGAAAAAGTATCTTTGTAACTCAGATAAAGGGTATGATAATGAAGTTTTTTCTTCAATTGAGACAATCCCGGGCAGTTAATTTTACCAGTAGTCACGATGTGCAGATAATGAGGTTTGTAGGTTAGCACAAACCTAGATGTGTCTCTCTTCATTATAGCTACACAGAAGGAAGGAGTTGGACCTATTCTGCTAAAAGTACCACTTTTTTAGCAGATTGGTTAGCCATTGCTAGGCTCTGATGTGCATTGCTTCTGTATTTCGGTTTTCCCCCATGAAACACCTGCACACAAATCTTTCAAATGTAGCAAGCACCAACTTCTTCATTATGTTCAACTGGGTTGTGGGAAATGAGCAATCTGAAGGTGTGTTATGAAGTTTTTCAAGTGGACTACTCAAATCAGAAAGCTGAAGAGATGAACCAGATGTGTGGTTAAACAACAAATCTTCTAAAGAACCTGGAGTGGGATCCCAGCAACATGATTTCACCACCTGTAAGTGTATGCTAATATTCTTTTTTGCCATTTGCGTATCAGACAGAGCTGCTGAAGACTTTTTAAGGGTTTTTAAGGGTAACATCTTTATACAAAATCAGGTTTGATTTCTGCAGCATTTTGTCTGAACAGGACTGTTCTGCCCAGCAAAGCTTGGTAACTGCCTATTCATAATGTACTCACATCCCAGCACTGGAAAGTATTTGTGCTTAAACATGTTGAATCACAGACCACTAGCAGTCGCTCTGAAGAACCTTCCAGTTATGGCAAAAGTAAATATGTTTCTTTTCAAAATGGGTATATGGGGAGGGTGAGAATTAGAAAAGAACGAATAGCATGGAATTCCTGTTTGGTATTCATGACAGTTTATAAGTGCGAAGAAGCAGGTTGATGTTTAGTTAGCGGCGGATGGCTACTTTTCACCCCTCGTACCAGGTAGCTGGCACTGTAGCTATGTGGCATGGGAGCACGGCTGGTTCCCTGCTCTCCAGGTTGGCTTCCACTAGATGACGGTGTTGTACCAAGTTAGCCAGAGAAGGTCTGGGCCCGATCCTCCTGCAGCCCTGGATGCTTTGCTCATGGCATTGGGAGCAAAAGCAGGACTTCTGTGTTAAATAGGTCCTTTGATAGATTTGCTGTAGAACTTGCATAGGGAGATGCTGAGAATGAAAAGACCTGCTGAGAAGTGCTGCAAATGTGCCAACTGGTTGGTCTGGGATTACAGACAGGATTCAGGATTCCCACATGTCAGTGGAAATGTCTATATGAAGAGGACGGACTTGCTGTAATGCCTGCAGTAGCAGTTCAGGGTACATGGCTGTGTAACAAATGAGTTCTTTACATTCCTGTGCACGTATATAATGCAATTATTGCTTACGAGTGGCTCAAAACTGGTATGTGTTGTCTGTAGTTTTGAAAACAGAAATTTTCCTCCAGGAATTATGTCTTAAGCAGACATGGTATCTCAGGTATTAGAAAGGAGAATTGCTGATGTTCTTACATGGGAAGTAGGATTCAGTGGCCAGGATTAGAATATTGATGTTTCTGGCTGCCAATCCAGTGGAGAGAAGAACAGATTAGAATTGATTTTGCCTTTTTCCCAGTTATGTCAATACCCTTTTCCTGTGACATGCTGCTTCTATCATTTCTGGACAGCTAGTGAAGTTTTTATGGAACAGTGAATAAAACAAGACAAGTGGATCAGGAGCTTCTAACCTCTGTCACAGGACTTAAGAACAAACATCCATATAATTTCCTGACAGTTGACAAGTTCATGCTGGATAAAAGCAAATGCTTTCAGCCATCATAAAACAAAGTTCTTTATTATACAGTACGGAAAATGTTGCAGTTGATCTTTCTTGTTGCCATACTTTTTTCAGAACATTTGGGATAAATTACTGTATAAAAGAAGATTTTACAATCACTTTGTATTTTGTTTAAATTTTTAAGAGTAAAGACTCTGTAAAAGCAGTCTTTCAGGAGCATGCATGTGTGGCATGATGCTGTTCTGTGTCTGAACGCAGTACTTTCCTACCACTGTGATAAATCCTAGTGCCCAGCTACCTGCATGTATATTCTGCTGCTTCTGTACCTGGAAGTTTAAGAGCATACAGCCTGGAGGACAACACAAATATAAAAGCTTTGTTGTGTGAAATGGCACATGGTCTGTTGATTGTCTCTGGCTTCACATGGTACAGCTGAAGCAAATGTGAGGGTGATGCTGACAGCTGTGAGAGCAGGTGCAGCTGTGTGATTTCTCTGCCTTGGAAATGGGACCATCCACCTGCACCTTCTGATTTCCCACCTCTTTGACTCTCTGCTTTTCCCATATTCCCTGTGGGCAGTTGGATGGCAGTTTATGCCACGTAGCTTCTTGATGTATTCATCAGGAAAAGGCTCAGAATACACTTTTCTTATGATACTCCTTTGCCTTTCTCTGTGGCACAGCCATTTCCAGTGCTTTTTGTTGGGTTTCCTCTTGTCCACTGTTCCAGGGTGGCTGGAGGGCTTTAGGAGGTATGACATGAGAATGCCTTCAAGGCTTCAGAGATTTCCAGAACATAAGGGGCTGCATCCATTCCTGCTCCATCCTGACCCCGTTAGGATGCCCTCTACTCCTGATGAAGTATCTCCTTTGTCTTATCCTTTGACTCTAGTCTCACAGTGAAAAATACATGTTCTATCCTGAATTACCCGAGTTGCTCGTGAAGACCTATACCTACCTCACACTTATTTAATAATGCTGTTAAACAGGAATTTAATGGTGGGATTAGTATTGCAATGTTTGCAAAGGTCAAGATAATTAAGAAGTCCACAGAAACATTCTCCCAACTTAGGGAGAAAAAATCGCAGTAGAGAGGGTGTTAAAGCAGAACCAAGTCTTGATTATCCCTGAAATTTGAGAACATCTGGATGCAGATTAAAAGCTGTGGTCAGCTTTCTTCTTTAATATGAACTGAATCCAGACACCCTTGGACTTTTTGTTGAGCCAGTTCTGGAACCCATCCCCCTCTCTAATCTTCATTGATCTATGTGCCTTTTTGTGTGGAGCTAAATTAAGAGAATTTGGCATTCTCATGAAGTGGCCAAGCCAAACACTCAAAACTTGGGAAATGCAGGAATTTAAGTTGTTGCTACAAATTCACTATAGCCTTTGTGCTATATGCATTATGGTATTGTCCTTAATCACAGGCTCCCATGCTATTAAATCTCTGGTCTGTTTAAAGTGCAGGATGGATATTGCTCACTTAATGAGCAGCTATTTAATATTTTCTTTTATCTTCATTGTTCAGTGTGTACCCCATGGCTTATTTACTGCACACTATTCAAAGCCTGTTCTGAATACAGAATTATTAATTTCCTTGGGAGCGTTCCTTCAGCAGTCATCGTTATTGTATCTGGGTGCTTCACAGACATGAAATAATCTCTTTTTCACAACGCCTCAATGAAGCGAGGGGATACTGCACCCCCACTCGGACAGATGGCAAACAGAGATATGAAGATGAAGAGAAAACAGCGCCAAAGGTTTTTGAGTGTCTGGAACTTGCTTGATTTTTTTTTTTTTTTTCCTGAGTTCATGGCACTGCAAAATATTTTATATATTGAAAGCACAGTTCCTACCAGTTTCAGTTCTAGCTGTGAATGCTCAGCAGTTCTGCAGATCAGAGTCTAGGGTCTCCTCTCAGGTCCCTAAGAGGATGACTGACAAGCTGTAAAAATGTGGATTTGCTTAGCAACACATACAAACACTGTGGTGGAGGGTGGGGTGGAGTCCAGTTCTGCAGGAGCAGCATTTATACATCTTTAAGAGAGACCTGGACTAATAAGCAGAGGGAGAAGAGACTCAGTTCCCTACTCCCAGAAAAATTCCCAAACCCATTTCTCCAGATGAACTGTGGCCATGAATCATCTCTCGCCATTGCCTTTGTCACAGCTTCTCTTTCACAGAGTCTAATTTTATCCTCCGGAGGCTTATTTCCCTCGTGCAAAAGGTTTCTTCAGAAGACAATTCAAATTATGAGCTTAGTGTGGTCACCGTGACCAGCAATCCAGTGGGGCGAGTGCATTCCCCATTGACCACAGAGGGACACAAAGGACATCATACTCACTAGGCATAAATTATTCAGTGTAAGTGACCTAGGTTTCCACCTCTGCTAGCTGCTCTTAGGCTCCACTCAGTGTTTTCCTAGGCTCCTGGTCCCAATAACTGTTTGATCTTCTTCCCCCTTTTTCCATCCTCAGTTCTTACACCTAAGCAGCCCCGCACTTCTAAGTTGCAGCACTTTGCCCATTCTCTAGTCCTTGCCTCACCAAACTCTGTTTCAACTATTTTCTTTCCCTTCCTACTAGCCTTGTACTTTTTACCTGTGTCAAGACAGTTTCACCATCAGTATTATTGGATCGGCAGCAAGGTGGTCATTAAAAGCACAGGGGAGTCATGGACCTTCCCCTGCCCTTTGATGGCAGGATGTATCTCAAAAGGATGGGAATGGGAGTATGCAGAAAAAGAAATGGCTCCAACAACGCAGTCCTGAATGCTGCATGCTGAGCTTAGAGGTATAGGGGGGTGACACACACATGCACACCTTTCCCATGTAGGAGCTGCCAGGGAACAGAGATCTGTAGTGAAAATGGATTCTTAAATTTATTTTTTTTTTACAAACTTTCTCCTAGTATAGCAGATATTTTCCCCTTCAAGAAATACGGATTACAATCTTTGAAATACAGTTTCTGACTTTCACAGGAACAGCATGAGACACGTGCATGATAAAAACTCTCTCTTCTTCTACAGGATCTTCTCTGAAGTATAGAGATTTCCAGATATTTTTTTTAACGTGGCCAAAAGACGTATTTTTCTCCAGTTTCATTCTTTGAAAAGGCAGACCGTTTTGGCTAAAACTTCCCTTTCAATAAATAAATCAGCCTAAGAATCACACAGCATGGAAAATTTCAGCCTGGATAGCTAAAGCTTGGCAAAGTTTTCAGCAATTGGAAAGAGGATTTTATAATGAATGGGAAGTGTCAAGCAACCTTTGTAATAATTGATGCTACCAGCCCCTTGCTTATAATAAGTACAATTATCAAATGTTTCAGCAAAATCATCTCTGCCCCAGAAAGAAGCTCCATTTTAGTGCCAAATCCTTCAGGCTTAATACCTTTGTTACTAAATGAAGCCTCGATTGCCAACCTCTAAGTACTTAGAAAGGAATGTTCTACTTAATTCCCATTCATAGTTGTAATTCATGACTAGTCTGAACTTTGAGTGCACCTGTAAAGGCACTGTTTGTGTGTATTGTATTGCTGGCAACAGTGACTGTAGTAAAATACATGGAATAGATGCCACAGTTAAAGCGTTTTCCTAAGGTAATAGGAATATTAGTCAATTAGAGCAATCCAATCGAGATCAAAATCAGTAGAGATGGTAGGAAGATGAGGTAACTGGCACTGCTCTTACCTGTGCAGTGTTTTCCAGAGAAACAGAAAATGTCACTCTCCAGTCTTAAGTAACCTTAATCTGATGGTGAGAACATTAGCTGTGAAAATGAACACAGTATATCTGTGGGTGAAGGTTATTGAAAGCTGAGCCTATCTTAATTTTGAGGGTGTGTGTGTATATGTGTAGGCGATGATGAGTTCTGAGATTGGTTTTCAGATATAATTCAGAGACCAACTGCAAGGAAACCAGAATTAGAGTTGGGAGCTGTATTCAGTTAAAATGCAGCTATGTTGTGTAAAAGGAGTATGTCAGAATGGGATCTTCCCACTCAACTAATTTCTGAGCGTAGTCAGAGTTACAGGCTTGGTAAAAGCAAACATATTTTTCTGCCTTTTGCCTTGTTCTTTCTTTAACAGCCAAAGCAGCATAGAGGGAACTGGACAGAATTTCTCCTTTAGGATGGTGCTTATTAAGTTATGATTGGTTCCACCAAGGTGTGAGTGGGGTTTGTTTTCGAGGCATTGGAATTGGATAACTGTCTTTGAAAACCTTGTTTGGCCTGCAGAACCTTTACAGATGCTAAGAACAAAAGGATCTAGTCAGAGCCTAAAAGCTGCGCAGTCGATTTGCAGAGTGAATTAAAAGGTTGTTTGTCTGGCATTTGATTTTTAATCTTGTTTTGGGGGAAAAAAGAAATGAAAACTGGTAAGGAACAACTTACTAGAGAAACTCTGCCTGCAGTGCTTCTTTCATAGGTGTGATGCAGACCATATATCTTGACACTTCATCTCATCTTTAACTTAATTTTGTTTCTCCATCTTGTGGCAACATGCTAGAATGCTTATATTCCATCAGCTTCCAGCACTGAATATAGCAAATGTGCAGGAAAAGTCAGTTGATGAGGCTAAAGAAAGACAAATCAGAGACACAATACAGTAGGATAAAATGGAAATTAGGAAAAGAGAATGGCAGCAATCTAAGAGCTAGAAATCTACTAATTTTTTTTCTACCCAGTTATTATTTTGATGGACTGCTGTCCCCTTCAGCCAGTCTAATTTGTCCAGGAATCTATTCTGCAGGCCATGTCAGGCTTGCAGCACAAACCAGGAACACTAGTTTTCAGCACCTTCTCCCTTTGATCTGGATTTGTCTAAGAAAACGACTAAAGTTCTGATGAAGGGATGGCCACATTTTCCTAGAAGATAGTCTCCTCAAAACAGAACTAACAAATTACCAATAGCAACCTGAACAAACGTCCAAACCACTTTCTAATGATTCCCAAATACTTCTGTTTCAGTGGATTTTCATCTGGCATCTTAAAATTTCATAACCCCGTGACAGTCCCTGTAGGCATGGAAATTTTAGTCTATGTAAGGCTGATTATGATAAGCTTAGATTTATGCTCTCATACAATACTTTCTCCTATCAATAGTTTAAAAAAATGTACCTATTGATTTTTTTTAAGTTACATGAGTGCTTTCATGAGTTCTTTTTCTTTTTCTTTTTCTGAAGACACATACTGTAGATTTTTACTTCAAGGTTGTTAAAAGTAAAAGGTTCAAGTAAACCTTTTCTTCAGATTTAAGGAAAATTCATACTTCTTTTTGAACTCAGATCTGAAACTTAGGACTACCTTTAGTACTTACTACCTCAAACAAACTTTTATCTGACCAGCTCAAAATCTGTGGAAATTTTAGATATAGATATTAATCTAGGAATTAATTTTGTGACTCGGATTAATCTTTGGAAGGGGAAAAACCCTTCTTTCCAGCTCAATTTATGATTAATGTAAGATTTCAATAATAATGACTAACCAAAGACTAGAGTAGAATGCCTCCTGGTTTTGCCTGTGAATAGCTGCTCTTCTTTTTTTAAAGATAGTAGCAGTGAACAACAGAGGCCTTGGGCAGCAGAATAATTTCAGGCACCAAGTGGAGTATTCTCCTAAATTACTGCCTGTTTTCAACACTGTTTGCCAGCAACTGGCAGAAATATTTCATGTAAATATTGCTTTAAACTGCTTTAAACTCTAGGAATGGTAGCCCTGTTGTCTCTACCTACCAATTTCATGTGATCTTAACAAAATATTGACTTCAAACACAATCTTTGTCCCTGAGCTGTAGTCCCCTGCCATTTTTTCCATGGCTCCTGCATTGTAAGTATACTGTCTCAAAGCATTGGATCCAGCTTCTTTTCATCACATGATAACAATGATAATAATTTAATTCTAAGGAAATACTAGTTAAAAACAAAATCAGTGTAATTTTCAGTACTTTATAGGTGAAGTAAAAGTCAAGAATGTCCCTCTGTAAAAGTGTTTAAAAAGTGCCACTTCAGACACGTAATCAGGTTCCTGTTGAAAAGAAGATTTCTCTTATCCCACATAGATGATACCCGGAATGACCGCTTTTCACTCACTGATCTTCAGCCACTTTGTAAAGGTGGGGAAGATGGAGGGGTTGCTGACCCTTCGTTCAATGCCTTTTCCATTTGTCTCTGCTGGCTGACGCTTAGTTTGTCAATAAAAAAGTCCAAACTGCTACATTTTGTGCTAGAGGAGATTACATCTCCTCTTCATTGGCGCAAAGCATTCAGGGCCAATTCTGTTCTCACAGAGTACAATGGTAGCACTCCCAACCAGGGGCAATCAGTCCTGGGAATCATTTGCTTCACCGAGTATCTGTTCAAATTGCTCTCTGATGTCTCCAAATATATCCCTCATTTTCATCACACAGTTTCTTCTATTGCCTCAGTACACAGGCTCCTGCAGGGACAGTACCAGCTCCCTTAAGATACTTGTAATCCTATTGCAGCACTGTGTAAACTGTGCTAGCATTTTTTTCCCCTTTATGTAGGGAAGATAGTATTTGCTTTTACTGGATATATTCTGTAGCCATATTCGTCTCTTTGTAAGATACTTCTGCCCTCTTATTTTATCTTTTTCACTTGGCTGTGTTCTGAAGCATCCAAGTGTTCTTAAATATATATCACATCTCCTACAGTGCCCCATTTGATTGGCATACGACACAACATTGCAGGTGTCAGTGAGCTGCTGGTGGGTAGGACCCCATTTGCAATCCAATTTTTACATGCGTTTCATATCAGAAAAAATTGCCAGCATTTAAACTAAACCGTTCATCCACAAGCAGGGGAAGGACTTGGGCAATTAATCAAGTCCTCATTCATTTTTGTGTTTTCCAAAAAGTAATATTCTTGCTGTTAAAGAAGATAAGAAAATAGTTTATAAACTCATAATAAAGCGGGAGAGAAAGCAGAAAGAGATTTTCTTCCCCTGTGTCTCTTTAGTGGTAAGTGTTACATTGCTACAGTTCGGTACATTCAGGGGCAATCCCATGTGTCCATGCTCATATTGTAAAGACAGACAAACAGCATCTTTTCTTCTAAGCTGATTCTTGAGTGCAACTCATGTAACACTTTTAATGTTTAATTTTCTCCATGGCCATAAACAACCCTGAAATTGTAATTCATTCCCAACATAGTGCTTCTCATCTGATGCTTTCCTCCCAAAGCCATCACCTGCAGAATTTAGAGTTGGTCACTGACTCTGTGCAGTACTGTCTCATGTTCTGTCCGTGACAGGTTTTATCCTAAACTGTATCCCCAGGGTAATATGTCACCTGGAAATACGCTACTGGGAAGGGTTTGAGTGTGGTATTTATCTTCCATAACCAAGTTGTGTGTTTTGTTTTGTTTTGTTTTCAATCTGCTCTGGATGGATTTGGGGGTGTTTGTTCGCAGTATTTCAAGGACAAAAAAAAAAGTGCACATCTCTTTAGGGAAAAAGTAAAGGTAGCAATATGGCCAAGCCATAACCCGTTGTAATAAATGAGGAACGCGGTGTAAAACTGAACAGTTTTCCAATAAGCACAACCGAATCCTGTAGCTACTAAGGGATACACGTGTATCATCTGCAGCTTACGCTTGCATGCTCAACCTATCAACATTTGAGCTGCATCTCCAAAGAAATAATAATCCTGATGACTTTCAGAGACTTATGGCTTTGAGACACTTTCTGTAAACAAAAGAAAAACTTAGCCAGTCCAGAATGGTCTAAGCCGGATGAAATAAAACAAAGACATCATCAACAGAACAGTACTTTAAAAAATCATTTTGAATAGACTAGAGTGTTATCCCAGATTTATGGTGATTGTGCCCCTTGAAGCACTTGCCAAGTTTATATGGAGTTTGTGTGTGGTTTTTGAATGCTCGGCACAAAGTGACATTGAGAGGGTTTTTTCACATGCTCTGCTTCTCCTGTTAATTCAAACTCCCTCGGGCTTCTCATAGATTAATTTTGATACTCTTAGCTAATATGTTCATCTACCTAATATAATCTTTAAGATTTTCACCCTATTAACTATGTGATTGGTATGAGGTTTTGGGGAGGTCATTATCTGAACTGTGATCTCAGTGAGGTGGACGAGGTATTATTCACGTGTACATCTTGAGCTCCGCTGCAGAGCTGTGATATTTAAGAACAGCCTAAGGTGCACTTGTGCCAAGAGACAAATTGAATGACTGAAGGAAGAGGGGGCAAATTAAAGGGTTCAACGGATGCATACAGTGCATAAGTCGGAATGAAACAAAAGGTTACCTAAAGCGTATCTATTGGATTTTGAAAACTTTGACTCATGTCTTTGAATGACTGCAAGAGTGTTTCCCCCACCAGAGGTATTAGGCTGATTACTTTGCTTTTAAAAACAAGACCTGGCTTAGTTTATCAAAATCCAAGCCTGAGCTGCGCTCTTGCTGTGATGCCTGAGAGAAATCAACGAACTAATGCTGCGAAGTTGAGCAGCATTTGGAAATAAGATGACATTACCCAGGGCCATTAAGCTGGACAGTAGCTAACCTGTCCAGCTACGCAGCCTTATCATTAAGGAACTTGTAAGGAACTTGTCAGGAGCTTTCTGCCAAGACTCTTTTCTTCCAAAAATGCTGATTTGTCAAGAATTAGCTGGATCAGATGTGGAAGTCAGCCCTACCCCAATTTAGCTGGTAGCAAAAGTGCAACAGAACTCACCTGCAACAGGACCGAGCCAGGATTCAAACCAACTCTGTCTCGTTAGCATGAGGGACTTCAGCTTGGTTTTTGCTGCCAGGCTGTAAAGAAATTGTCTCACATGTATGCACATGCTTTCACTAGTTTTGGCCCAATTTTTATTAAATTATGTACACAAAATAGAAATTCCCAAATAGAAAGACTGGGTCAGAAACTAGTTAAAAAAATAATAGTTGGGACATTTAACTGGAATGACCCAGGGACATGTCCTAGGCCTGATTCAGGCAGAGCAAAAGCTTGAATTTGTGTTTACCCTGTTCCTCCTGAGCACAGAGAGCACTGAGCAGGTGGAGCTTTCTGGTCATTGGTGTTTTGCTTCTCCTCTTAGTTTCTAGCCTTGGCTTTTGCAGCTTGTTTTCAAACTTTTACAAAGAGTAGGCTTTTTTTGAGGGAAAGGCTTTGCTTTACTCCCTCTTTGTAGAGTGCCAGGTACGGTGAGACCCTGACCCTGATGAGGACCTCTGGCTGAAAACGAAGCTCATTGGCAAGTGTATCGTTGCCCTCTGGAACTGATCGCTTGCCAGCAAACAGCCTGCTATCGGTTGAGGGACTTGCACCTGTCTTTCAGTCCAGGAGGTCAGTGCCATAGATTTGATGACATCTCGTTCAAATCCAGAAGGACCCAAAAAACACCCCTAGAAACTTGCACAATAACGGGCTGACTGAAACCCATAGTAGTAGCTGTACAGCTGTGTCAACAGGAAATTTTTCTGTCCAAATATACTCTAAGGGACATTAGCCTTAAGGGTATGGTAACATACTGACATACATGCTGGATGATGCAGCCAAGGTGTCACCTAGACAGAAATCTGTTGATTCTAGGGAAGAAGAGCAGGTTTTATCAGACTTTTCACCCTTCTGATGTGTATTTCAGATTTTGAGCCTTAAACAAGCCCATTCTACTCCTTCTTGCTCTCCAGGAATCTGAGGGTTTTTTACTAGGACAGGATTGTTCAGTCCAGGGTTTCATGGAATTGTAGATAAGAGGCAGCAGTAGGGAGCCAGCCCAATAATCCATGTGCTCGCTGGGTATGAAACAAGTGGAAACTTTCTAACCACGCCAGTTATAGTCCCTATGTAGTCGCTTCTCCTCATGTCCTCAGGCTGCGTTTTTCAAGGTATTTCATGTTGTTCTTAAAGCCATAGCCCCTTAGGTCATGTGAGTTTTGACTTTCATGTGACTCATAAAAATAGAAGTTTCTAGACCTTAGTTTGCAGACAAAAATCCAGGAATTAAATCTCCTCAATGGTTCAGATAGCAGTAGATTGAAGTGGGGGGAGAAACAAACACAAAGCAAACATCACCATTTTTTGGCAGACTGGAATTGTTTTGCTCTAGGATAGGCTGTTAGTTTGAACTTTCCTTTGGAAAGGCAAGAGGCGAAAGAGGCAAATGAGAAGGCCATCAGCAAGTGTCTTTAAAATTACATTCCAGTAGAGCAATGGAAAATAGTAGTGGGAGACAGGAAGAAAGTACCAGCTGTATACAGCACAGGAAAGAGGAGAGTAAGTGACCAAAGGACTTCACAGCAGGGGAAAGGGTTTCAGTAAGATGAAAGAATAACAAAATAAAAAAGAGGGCAAATTCTAGCATGGTAAAAATGAGATCATTTGTGGTTAGCAGCCTGGCATTCCTGTGCTATCAGTGAAGTTGTTGCGGCTCTACTGTGTTAGCTTGTCCCATATCATCATGAATATTGTTTTGTAAGGGTCAGTATTTTGTCCAGTTGGACTGGCAGCCATAAATGGCACAAGCTTCTGAATGGCAATTTCTAGTCACGGAAGTGTAAATTGCCTGCAACATTAATGTAACACCAGCAACTAAAACGTCTCCTTTGCAATGTCATTAGAATGGGAAATGGATTGTAATGCAAGTCTGGAGGGAAATGAAGTGATGCTGTTTGGATGTGAAATTTTAGGGGGAAACAACTTTGTGCTAGTCGAAGGTTATTGATTATAGCATTTAAAATGTGTAATTCTGTGGAAAGCTATTCCAAAGAGACTTGGTCTGTGGAGACCAACAGCACTATAATATGTGAGATATAACAGGAAAACGGTTTCAATGGAAGTCTGCAGGGAGAAGCAAGAATGTCACTTTACACAGAAAAATTATTTCAGTGCGAGTCCACAGAGACCTGTAACAATACTCTTTGGGTGTGAGATTCTATGGGAAATGAATTTCAGTACCACTCTGTTAGGCTGAATAAGGTCATTAGATTATGATGAGAAAATTATTTGATGGAAAGAAGGCTCAAACAATAGCCACAGAACAGATCAACATCAGTAAGTTCCCATTTGAGGCAGCAAAGATACTCTATCTTTCCTGTTCCTTAAGCAGTGGAGGCTCAGCTTGGGCTCACACAGGAATGTAGCAGATTTTTAGCACTCAGGGATCTCACCGGGGCTCTGGGATGGCTGAGGAGCAGGTAGAGGACTGGACATTGCCTTCTTTTCCTCCCCTGGCCTGCTTGCTCCCCAGTCTTTGCCTCTGGGATGGGGAGCACATGGATCAGTTAAAAGAATTCACTCCTAGTGCTCTGAGGCAGCTGCTGATCTGTTTTGCTCTGCAAAGCTCAGCACAAACCAGTCCAAACTGGGGGCACAGGAACAAGCATCATGTCAGAGAAATTGTTGTCTCTTACTCACTTCCTCTAGGTACAGTTGTAGCAGGCCCGGTGGGGCATGCTTGATCCAGATTTGTTTCAACAGCTCATGCTGTATTACACAGGTCTGTTACTCTCCCTGTGTCCAAACATAACCACAGTTTAGGGAAATTTGAGCTCAAGTCATCCTGGCTGTCTACAAACCTTGGGATTTCCACAGTTTGTAAGGTGGTTGAAGTTTGCATTCAAATCTAAATTTCACAGCTCCGGCCAAACTATCTCAGTGTAACAGTGCACCAAACCAAGATTCCCATTTTAACGAGAGAAGGGCAATTTCCAGGCAAGTGATTCACCTTCAGTCCTGTAAGCACAAATTCTTGGAAGATAGCATTAAGTAACATCTTTAGCAGATGAGGTTATGATGAGACGACCTGAACATTCTTATGTGTTTCCTATGCATCATCTATATAGAAATAGCTTTTAACTGCCAAGGTCATCAGCACCCCAGAAATACCATAGATAGGTGGGAACGGGAGGCGTCAATGAGTGGACTGATTCACTTATGTGTTTTGAGAATATGCTCTTAAAGGCACAATTATATAATTTATAAGCAATACTTTCCATAATATGACTATAAGAAGCTGTTTAAAAATATAGTGGTGCTTCATATATTAATATGAAGACAATAGCTACCAATAGGACAATAATCCAAAGCATTACTGACTTGCCAGTCAAAGCACAACCTTTTCTGGAATGACAGCTCTGTGTGGTCCCGCTGTAGTCACCAAATCATGGTTGGTCTCTGACTGAAGCAATCTTCTTCATGGCAATCCATTTGCTCACCAGTTCTTTCCCCTGTCATGCCAGAGAGAGACTTAAACTACGTCTCATTTTGTCATTGATTTCTCTATAAAATTAGCTATATTCGAGGCAAATGGAAGGTCCCTCTTCTAGGTGTTCACAGCAAAAATAAAGAATTGTTGTAGAGAGAGTCCAGAAAGAGCTATTTGTTTGAAAGGAAGAAATCAACATTTCTGATGCAAACTGTCCCTCACTTCAGGTCTGTGTCACAGCCCGTGTCTCCCATTTCTCTTGTAGCTCAGGAAGACGTGTGCTGCAAAGTTTAAAGGCAGGTCCAACTTTGGAAGGATGTTCAGATGCAACAATCACTTTGTGTCCGTCTCTAGTTCTCAATATATGTTGACGTGAAATTTAAGGAAGGCACTGTGCACCAGTTTGTGGGTTTTTTTCTGTAATGATCAGCAGAAGCAGTAAATCATATCAAGAAGCATGTAGTCATGGCAAATGACTCAGTTCTTTCTACTAATAAAAGCAGAGGCTTCAGTTCCTGTCTTACAGGATAGCTGATTGATTTACAATATAACAGCTTCTCTTGCAGGTTCCCAGTATTTGTGTGCAAATAGATTTGGAATGGGAACTGATGAAACCTGAAGATAGGGACCAGATTGTCATCTTAATTGCTTCTGAGAATGGATCTTTTCAGATTTTCTAGATTGTCAAGGTGGAAAAGCCAATTTAGAAAATCTTGTAACAATTCAGTGGAATTTTTTATCGTTGTTTGAATTAATCATCTGCCTGTCATTAATCTTGATCCTTTGGAGAAAATGGATAGCCTGTGTCCCATTATCTTCCAGCGGAGCTCCCTGGGCTTTCAAACTTTCTCTTAAAAGGGCAGAGGAAATCTTATCTGTTGCATTTCATCACAGCCGTGTTGGCAAAGGATCTCGGGGATGTTCACAGCATGGCTGGAAGCAACATAAAAGCTGAACCCCTTATTATTATAGATGCCTTGATTTAGATGTATCCTCCCAAGATCTTGGAGCAGCAGCAGCTTATTCTTGCTTTGATCAGCTTTGAGCTGATTCTTGTTTCATGTGTATGGGAAAACAGCAGCAAATCTGCTTTCCCTGGGGATGTATTTGGTGGATGCTACATGTGAGAACCCTGGGAGACTTTCCTCCCATGTACTCTGAGCCACTGCGCCCCATTTACACAAAGGGTCATTCTACACAGAGAAGCTACTCAGACTTAACAAAATTATTTCCCAAATCCCTGTTTAGATTGGTATATCTCTCTTACATGGATGTACTTACACTCATTTAGCTTAACTGAGTCAGAAACCAACTACGGTCAGTAGGAGCTTGCTGAAGGAACAAAGCTTCATTTAAAAAACCCATCTCTGTGTTTTTGTACAACAGTTGGGACTATAATTCAGATTCTCAGCCTGGCACATACTCATCCCACATCTCTTTGTATTTAATGGAGTCACTCTGAATTTGCGTTTAAAGAAGGGCAGAAACAGAATTTAGTTCCTTTAGAATTCCTCATTATCTGTTGTTTGATTTCCCAGTCTTTGCAGTGCATTAATATTAATCCTTTATCTTAAATGGTTTATTGCTCTTTATTTTAATACCTAGTTAGCCCATCATGTTACAACATGGTATATTGGGAAACTGTTTATGCAACCTTCTGTTACTACTGAGAAAAGCAAATGAAGCATCAATTATACTTGTTAGTCAATGAAGAGAGAACAGAGGTAAATCAACTTTGGCTGTAGTGAGGTAATTTAAACTAAACGTTAGGTAAACCTTTATGTAGAGTACTTTAGCTGTGGCTCAAGATGCCTAGGGAAGTTACGGAATCAGCGTAACAGGATATCAGAGACTGACTAGACACCTGCAACTCGGGAAATATTGGGAGATAAAGAAATGAGTTGTGCTGTGCCTGATGAAGTGCTTTGGACTAGATGACAAGCTAATATTTCATTTCATCTTAAATGACCTTAAGTGAATTCCTCTGTGAAATAAAATATCATTGGGTTCAAAAAAGGGAACGGATGTACACAAGGGAAATCAGGTGAACAGCAGAAATTACCTGATCCTCTCCGTGCTGGAGATGTCCCATTTCTCTTTCCCCCAAAATGCACACATCAGAGCAATCGGAGATCTCCACTTTGATGTTAATTCACATCTATACAGTCTAGAGCACACACACAAATCCAGTAATCCTTTGTGCTTCTGAAGCATGGATTCCTTCTCATTTCCCAGCGGTAGAACAAAGAATCTTGATGGATGTCAGAGACCCATCAGAATGGACCCTACGGATCAGACTTCTGCTGTTCACTGAATACCACACGCAGGCCATCACAGTGGGAGCACATGCAACCATTTCTTTCCTTTAAAAAGCAAGCATTATTTTATTATTTCAGAGTCTTACATAACTGCGTGGTGAAAATGAGAACACAGATCTGGGCCACAAAACATTCCAACAATTCTCATTGCAAAAGAAACATAAACTTCAGCATCCATCAAACAATTCTCCCTCCAAATGAATAGTGAACATACAAACCCACCATCTCAGCTTGAGTTCCTTTACAAAAGAAAGCCCTCTGGAGTTATTAAAAATAATAATAAAGTAATCCAGGCTCCCAACAGACAGCATTTGAACATCATGTCAAGTTCCTATAAAGTAGCGCAGCAACACCTCCTTTTACTAATTTCCCTAAATCCCTAGTGGCTTCCCACTGCCACAAATTAAGCTTACATTCCTTTCTGTAAACCTAGCAAGATTTGCAGTCCCAGTGTCCCCTGTGCCCAGCTCTTTGAGGCTGGATGCTTTGGGTTGTCTGGTTGTTACTCATGCCTCCCACTGTGGGCTCCAATATTTCCCCTGCCCCATCATTTTCCTTCCACCCCCAGCCTCTTACAAATGACTGTTCCTCTGCAGGGTGTCATGGAGAATGACTTTGTCAGGACAATGTAGGGTCAGTGACAGCATCAGGCGCGTGTTGAGTGATCTCATAGGGAGGGAGCAGTGTTCCGCTGAAGGCAGCAGCCTTCTGCCTTTCATTTTAATTGGATCTTCACTCTTACGGCTTGGCAAAGACCAGCCTGAGATGTGTGCTGTGCCTAGTGCAGATGTGGCCATCTGTGTGCAGTTTCTCCTTGTGTCTGTAGTTCTCCCTCCTTTTAATCGCAGTGTTACCTTGACTCTGTGCTCAGAACTCCCTCTTTGTTTTGTTGTTGCCCTCTTCTCTGCATATTCTTAATCATCTTCTTCCCATTCCTTCCTTTATTGAAAAGCACCATGCTGTTTGGCTTGGCTTGGCTCAGCTCACAGAAACTCACCACATGGCTCCTCAACATGTCAAAAGTGAGTCCCCATGTGCAGCTGAACCCAATCCAGACAAAGCAGAGAAGTGTGGCTAATACACGGGGATGCATGTCACTTCCCACCTCTGAGAGCCACCAACATTCGGAGCAGGCGCTTAGTCCTGGGAGCAGGCGGGTTCTTAGGTGGCTTTTGGGGAGCACAGAGTAGCTGCTTAGTGGTCAGGTCTTTCCTGTGGGATGCTAGGAAGGACCAAAGGTCATTCCACTTTTCAGTTGTCCTAATTAAGGACCTCATGGTCTTTCGGGTTAGGCTAACAGACACAGCCACAGTACTGTTTGTACTCTACTTCAGTGACAGTAGGACAACAGTGGCAGCGTTGAGATTCACTAAGAGAGCAGCACGCTTTGAGGTTAGGTCTGGGAGCATCCATGTTTTCATCGGCTTGGGGAGTAACGTGTAGTGGTTAGAGGCAGAGACTGGCAGTGTTTCCCATTGGGTTCTGCTCCATTGTCTCCACCGGTCTTCTGCAAAAGTGTTTCACCTTATTATACTTCACTTTTTCCACACTCGTCTTCATGAAAATAAAGATAAATAAATTTGTCCCCCCTTGTGAAGCATTGTCATGTCATTGGGTGAAAGACACAATATTAGCATAAAGTGTTATGGTCATTACTATTCATTCAGTGAGCACATTCAAGGGAAGTTTGTTTAAACTAGCGCCGCTTTGCCTGATTAAACAATCAGCCGTGAATGAAGCCACTCAGAGATGGATCTTTGGCATGGTGCCACAGTCACCAAAGGTCAGAGCAAGGGCAAGCAGGGCTCCCCTTTTCCCTGGCTAAGGTATGGCACAGCGGTAAATTCTCATCAGAAATTAGCATTCCACACACAGGCAGGTGGCAAATGTATATAAGAGACCCAGGTTCCAGAACAGCATCGTTTTCAAAAACCCTTGGTAACAGGAAAATATTTAAAGTGGGAGGATAAGAGATCAACAGAAAATGTTACAGACATTAGCACACTTAGAACTGGTGGTGACAGTTGTAGCTGAAACTGCAGGCACAGAATAACTTTGCTCATGTTTTCACATGAAAGCAATCTGCAAGTGAGAGTGTCCATACATGATTTCCCTGTCCTTACCTCCTCAACAAGCATGTTTGCTTGTTTGCTTACCACTCTTTTTTCCCCCCTGAGGTCTTCTGAAATGTCTGGGAGGGCAATGATGGGTACAGTTCTGGTGGACCATTGGTGAAATGGAGTCATGATAGAGACAGAGCTGTGCAGAAGAGTAGGGCTAAACCTTTCAGAAGCTGTTAAGAGAGTAGATTGCTACCTCCGCTGAGAGGTCTGGCCAGATGAGCCCTCTCTGTGCTGTGTGCCCACCAGGAGTCCACTGGCAATTTTGGAGAACATGCCCTGAGCCCAGGCGAGGTTAGAGAATGCAGGATGGCACCATCATAGTGCCAGCAGCTGTGAGAACTTTGGTGGGGTGAAATAATTCATGCCTTTCGTGCCAGCAGCTAGAACTTGCAGTGGGGACTGTCACTGAGAGAGGCTTCTAGATAAAGCCTGGCCCTTTCTGGGGGCTGGGTTCCAGCAATAAACCTTTGCCATCCCTCTGACCATCACTACTAGGAGCCCACAGGCTCACTGTGCTCCCACCACACACACTCTGCTTTGTCAGCAGTAGCTGTCACTTCATCCTCCTGCTCCAAGCCTTTGGAGACTTAAATACGGTTATTCTACAAGTGCATGAGCAGCGAAGGGAATCTATATTTCTCCTCCTTCCACCCCCTCTAGCCCTTTTAAACACAGGGCAGGACATACTTCATCCCCAAAGCTGATTTGCCATATGAAGCGGCTCCAGTTAGATTTCTTTCTTGGACAGATTCCCTGGCCTGACTTAGGTGCCCAGAATGTGTGTCGTAGGCTCAGCAGATCCCACCCAGGCAGTGATTTAATCTGACAGTTATACTTATTCATGGTGACATGCCGGGCAGCCAGCAGCGGCACAGAATGTTCAAGCAGTGCAGGGAGGAGGAGGTGGGACGGACGGGTGCCACCACTGCATGCCAGAGCCCGGCTGAACTCCCTGTCCCCGGCGAGTACCCTTCCTTCGCCTGCTGTTCTCAGAAAGGAGGTGGGCTGCCTTTCCATCCAGTGTGTACCAGTCCAGCTGCTCCCCGAAGGAGCTTGTTACAGACAGATACACCCTCAGCAGGCTCCCTCAAGCAGAGTAAATTATGTGTTTGGAGAAAAAGAGGAGGAAAAAAAAAAAAGTGCAAAGCAGTCAGCATGATGGAGTTGTCGCCTGGCTGCTCTTTTTGGGGATCACAAGTGTGCAATTAGCATGGAGAACGAGGACATTTTTCCTTGCCTTAAGACACCCACTGCAAATTCCTGGTGTCAGCCTGCACTTATAACTTGTTTTCACAGACAAGCAGCTCCACGGCAGAGTGAACGGCTGCAAGAATGGAGCGGTGGTAGGGCTGCACAGACTGAGCTGGAAGACCTGGGAATTCCGCTCTCTTGGAAGTGCAAAGGGAGGGTTTGTGGGCACATGCCTGAAAATGTGTCTTTCAGTGTAGACGTGTGCAGCACCAACTTGCCTGGCTTTCTCCAGGTCCATGGTGCAAGCCTCTGGGTATATGCTGCACACGTCCTCCTTGGCATTAGCAGGACTTTTGTGCTACTACTTAAAGGATATAGAAGAAGATGTTCTTTATGATGCCTCAGGGCTTTCTCTGAGCTATGCATTCATTTATGGGAATATTGTAACCTGGAAAATTTAATGGAAAACTCTGCTTTGGAAATGCTCTGGCACAGAAACAGGAATACTGAGCTGAAAAAAAAATGTCCAGTTTTGTCCTCAGGCACACAGCTGCAGCTTCTGTTGGGGTTAGTAGTTATTCGCAAATATCTCAGGACAAAAGTAAGGGTGTTAACAATTTCCCCCACTAAGACTGGGGTAACTCTACACAAGGGGTTCTCTCAGTGTTAGCTGTGTATTTTCAGGCTGTTAAACTCCCCGGAGCTCAGTGTTCCTCCAGCATCCCAGACCACTGGGTTGCACAAATGCCCATGATGTGATGTGCGAGTTTGCTTTTTCTCTAGCCAAGCAGATCTGGAGAGATTTCTATATCCTGTCTGGAGACTGTAAATAGTGAGAGGGTTTTCTTCTTGATGATAAGCCACTTGTGAAGAGATCTGGCCATCAGAAATGTATTCTGTGCTGCACGCTGGGTCTGAACATGTGATGTTAGAGTTGGCAGGCATCCCAATTAATTGGGACAGTTTTGATTTCTCCAGATTTGTCCCAAGTACTTGGTAAATTCTGAACATCTGAATTTGTTGTGTACTGTATCTGACAGCCAGCACATAGCACAATTTCGCTCAGGAGTCCGTGAAGCTGGGAGAATCTAGGAGACTGGATTCAAAACAAACTTCTGAAGGCAAAGACTACGGATGCCAGGAGCATTCTTTGTTCCAACAAAGCATTTATGGGTTAATTGAGGCTGCAACTGGATCCTGAAAGGGGATCTGTGGAGTGAAACAATCAGATGTTTACTGACTTCTTAGACATGGGAAGGGGGAGTGAAAAGTGTACCCCCCAAGAATGAGTAATATACCAGACAGCCAAGAAACACTTCAGGTTGGAAAGGTTTTGCAAAAACTATTGTGTGTGCTTTTTAAAAAATGTCACAAATTTTTAGAGCTGGTGATCTTTGTGAGACACCTGGCTAAGTGTAGCTTGTTATGGGTGTTCTGGGGCAAGAGTCAAGGCCAAGTTCTTCTGAGGTTCTTTCCTCTAGGGAGATGGATGCCTCCTCAAGTGATCCTACCTCCAATCCCATTCCCTCTCCTTTATCTTCACCTGAGCGTCATGATCTTTTGACTTTCTCCTTCTGCTAGCAATAAGGAAGACTGTCCTGAGTCCTCCCTCCTTACTGTCAAGAAGATCACTCAAGTGATTGCTGTTCAGATCCTCCAGTGACCCACTTTGCAGGTGGCGTCAGTAGGTGGAAAGATGTAATCACAGACTGGGGATCAAACTTGCTATGAAAGGCCAGGGGTAGCTGCAGTGGCAACAGGGAGGGCTTTTGACACAGCTGTGGAGAGTGTGCTCTCCCAGACAGCAGTCAGAAGGACACTTTTACCCTAAAACTGTTCCCCCAGACCCTGTCATCTCACCAGAAAATCAGTTCCTGCTTGTGAACAGTTACTCTTGAATTGAGAAAGGAGATAATTTGAGATGGGTAAAACTTGTTCAAGCTCATTTCATTGACCCCCAACTCCCAGCACTCCCAGTATCATGCATGAAGCTCCAGAAGATCATGAGATCTGGTGCATTTACATTTTAAAAATAATAATGAGTTTGGACTTATTTTTATTTGTTGTATGGCGTTGTAGCCTCCAGGGTTCATAACTTGAAGCTGCACTTTGCAGCTAAAATATTTTCTTCCTTCTTTACCAAAGCAGAAATTCTCAGTTTATGACATAAATTTAGAAGCTTGGGATTAGAAAAACTATCAAATACTAAGGGAGCTGTAGATAAAAGCCTGACATTTGGCAAGTTTGTGTTCTGCAGCTGTAACCACCATCACTTTAAGAAGTGGGAAAGATGAAGAAGATTATAGAACTTGTCTCACAGGGGCAATTTCCTAAGTTTGGGTGCTCTGGAACTGTTTGAAAGACTTCTGTAGAAATTTGCAGGTCACAAAATGAGAGGTTGCTTTTCACAAATCATTCTGAATTCATAGAAATGGCATTGCTTTGCTAAGAACAATAAGAAGTTTGATAGAATACTTTTGGCTCAATAACAGACTTATTTGGCAATGAAAGTAGGTCAGTTCCAGACTTCTTTTTCTATCTTTTCTTTTCTGGGAGTTGGAAAGAAAATGTATTTTTGATATTAAAAATACAAAATTGTGAAATCTTGTTTTGGCATAGGTCAGTTGCTCTTCATATTTATTGAACAAGCAATCTAATTTCAGCTTCCAGAGTTCATTATAAAACTGCCAGTTTAAACTTTGCTGTAAAGTGAGCATTTAAAAACTGTGTATTTTAACCTGGTGAAAATTACTATTACTGGTCTTTAGGAGAGACGCCACCTCCAATATTAAGGTGATAAGGCCTCATAAGGCCTGTTTAGGTAGATATCCTTGGAACTTTCCAAAAAGGACTTGTCATTACTAGAAAAAAAACAAACAGATGGTTAAGATGAGCTAAAATCTTACTGAAGAAGACAGAAAGATTTTTCTTATTTGTGTGTTAGCAAGCCAAGTACAGACTGTTGGAGACTGGGCTGTGTCATGACTTGTTGATAGGTGAGAATTTCAAACTGCCTTTTCCTCAGTAATATTTTCCCATGTGAGAGGACTACATGTGCCTTTATAGAGGACAAACACGCAATAGACAATACACACAGTATCTACATTAGGCTGCTGCAGACATACAATATAGATGTTCAGAACAATGGCTGGCCCCTCAGGAATCATTGGGGAGGAACTGATCACGTGGTCCTGAGTTAGGTGTTTATGGTAGACTGACATAGTCCTCTGAATGTCTCCAAATGTCACCATCCTGCTTCTTTGGGCACAGTCCAGTTGAGCCCTGTGCCCGGATTTGTGATGGCAGAAATACTTTCCTCTCTCCAGCTCAAGTACCTGGTATCAGGGAATATTTTCAGAACCCTTGTGTTGGATGTCTGGTGCTAGTTCTCAAACTAAGCTTGGCACCATGAGATCATTGTTCTCTCCCAGTGTCCAGCCTGGCCTGTAGCAGCTTTCTGTGGCTTTGTTTCAGCAGTACAGTCCATGCTGCCATTCTACTTGTACAGGAACCTAAGCTGTGTGTGCTTTAGAGGCAGACCTCTTTGTTTCGGGATAACTGTGTCTGAGGTGAGAGACACACAGACTCTTGGTCCTCCTGCTCCCATGTGGCCACTTAGTTTGGTTTATGCTTGCTCACTTCTCCCATAGTTGTCCATATGGGCTCGCACACACTGCCCAGCGACAGCCAAAGTGTAACTTTTGAGCAGGTAGGCCCTCTGGCTCTTCACTACAATGTGTATGGACTCACCAGCTTAGGGTTGGAAGTAGGGGTTACTATGGCAAGTGCCACACCATGGGAATGAGACAGGGCTGCTACCAAACCTGAACCAAGGCTGTTCAGTTCATGGTGTTCCTCCATCATCCTGTTTTCCAGGCTATAGGCAGCAATGTCCTGTTGAGTAAAGTGCTTTTGTGGTGAAGACATGCTGCAAGCGCCCCGTGTTATGTCCTTGAAGAGCTGTACCCAAAACTATTCGTCTGAATGATCCAATGCAAGTGTTTTCTAGGTGGTGCTTGGTTTTTCCTAGCGTGTTTTGGAGATGTCAGTCTACATGTGCTAGCAAACCACATCTTACACTGCAGATTTGTCACGTGTTGCTACATGTGTTGCTGCCCAAATGCTCTGATATGCCGGGTGTCCATGTGAGCATTCCTGCTTGTCTATGCGTGGAACCTGCGCCTGTGGAATTGGCTAGAGATCTAGAGTAAAGGACATGTTGCCCTTTCAGCTCTGTTCCTAATTGCCGCTTTGAAATAGGGAGGCATGTGTGGAGCCAACAGCTGTCGAGGCAGTAAAATATATCTTATTTGTTATAAGAACAGACTTTGTGGGCCAGGCTTAAAATCTGTGTTGCTCTGTATCCTGTCTTTAGCCCAAGCCAGTGGTGGAGACAGAAGATCAGGAGAGGTGCAAAGAGATCCTTTGTCCAGAATGTCCTCCAGCCTTCCAGCAGTCTGGGATTAGAGATCTCTTGAGTCAGAAGTGGGATTCTGCCATTAACCTGGGAAATGCTGGCCCTTCTTAATTTAGGGGTGTCAGGAAGGCAGTATCCTCTTATTGTGGTGGGTGTTTTTTCTGGGTAGGTTGCAAAAGCTTTCGAATATGCCAAGGTGTAGGTGGGGAGGAAACACGTACCAGAGTGATGAAAATACCAAATGGCAGCCTTGGCGTAGTACTGTGGGTAAATTGTGGAGGCAGTTTGCTTTGGCCCAGACAGAAAGTTCTGGCTGGCATTTTTGACTCTGTGGCTCCAGACTCTGGATCCAAAGGCAAATTTTGAGGGAGAGTGCACTCGGGCAACGTGTGGTTTGCTTGCATGCAGTAGCATTGATTACATATATCCCAGTTTGCTGGTAGCGATGTCTCAAGCCTGCGCTTGAACCATCACCAGTAGCTTTACAAGCATCTGTAGGGCTATGCAGGGAGGGCATGCCCAGAGCTCAGGATTTGGCCCTCAGAACCCAAAGGTTCAGAGGTTAAAAGAGAAAACGATAAAGCAGATCTCCAGATATAACGCCGTGCGTCACCATCCCTTCTGCCCAGCTGCTGAACTCACAGCTGCCCTCACGCCAGCTGGTCCAGGCAAGTTCAGGCAGAGCTGCTGCCGGCGGCACACACATTTTGTGCCTTTAAGAGGTTTGGCTTATCCAGGCTGGGACTCAGTGTAACTGTGTGGGCTGACAAAGAGCACTTGTCCCTTCCCCCATCCATGCTCTGCCAGAAAATGAATTTGTGAGACGCTAGCTTCTGCCTCCAATCTGCTGCCATGTGGGAGCCTGGCGCTCGCAGGCACCGGCACACATGTACGTGTGCATGCACGCACACGCACGCATGCAGAAGCACTCAGAGGCACAGTTACTCTGGCAACTTGCGATCTCACATGGACCCAGGCAGGCAGACTGGGGCTCCAGGCACTGCTGCCACTGCAGGTCACGAAGCATCCTGGCCGGGCTGAGTGTGGGATGGGGAGCTCCGGTCAGCGAGATGCTGCTCATGATATGGGTTTGGTTCTTCCATGGGTAAGTCCCAGCCTGCAGAAACTCCTCAGAAAGATCAGCTGGGAACACTTTGCCTAACCGGAGAGCATGTGGGGATCTTAGGTCACCTGGAGACATAAGCAGCAGGGTCAAAGGAGGAGAGCCCAGCTGTGAAGGCAAGGTAGGGGAAGTGACCCTAGTAGCCTTGAGCATGAACATCTGGCAGCACAAGGACCACAGAAGCTCAGCGCAGAACTGCTTGCACTGTTACTCGGTGTGGATGGTACTGGGAGGGCATCAGCGTGTTTATTTTCTTCAGTTTCAGTGGGAGGGGAATGGCACAGGTTCCTCCCATCTTCTTAGCACCTCCTGACCGCTTGCAGTGGCTTAGGGCTTGGGGTTAGGGAGGATCTGAAATTCCTGGGAGTCAGGAGATGTGGACTGTATACAGTGCTTGTTCACGGTCTAAGTGTTGGCAAGATAACAAGCCATAGCACTTCCAGCTCCCGCATTAAACATGGTATGTTCCCCTGAAACTGACTTAGTGCAAATCAGCCGGAGCCAAAACTCAAAGTCCTTCCTCTACACTTCCATAGTTGTTCTTGAGATTGAAAAGTGATTAGCTTTCATCTGGAGCTTTGCTGATATTATTGGTAAAGACTATAGAACAGGGCACAGTATTTAGTTTGACTCAGAGACAGGTACTGTCTGTAAGCAACAGCACACCAATTTGGGGGGGACTTTTGCTCAAGGTATACATTTCAGGTCAGACGATTTAAGACTATGTAAAATCAACTGCTACAGAAAGAGTTAATAGCAAGAGACGTGGAGGGGGAGGGTTTGGGGAAAGTCACAGTATCAGGTTTTCCTCTAAGGGGCTCTCAAATGATTCTCAGCCCTGTCAGAAGTCAAACGTCTTCTCCCCAGTGAAGCTAAGGATGTCTGTCTTCTTGACTCAGCTGCCAGAGTCATGTTGCAGAATTTGATCCCTCTGCCTGTGTCCCTTCTCCTCTTTTCTGATCCGCCTTTGCCCACTAGTCTTCTGAAGCCTGAAAGATTTCAAGACCATGAAAGTGCAAGTGATCTCATCTGGCCCTGTGGGCAGTGCAGCGGGTTCTCTCTTCACGTACGATACAGTTTCAGCCTTCGTGCTGTCCTCTGCTGTAATGCTAGATGGGCCGAACAGATGGGGAGGTTGGATGGCAGGGCTCAGGGCTGACAGCTGCTTTGCAATTATAAGTCTGGAATGCGATTTGAGGGGTCTAAGATACTTAGTGCTGGGGCCTTAGTGCAGGAACGTGTATCAAGTAGGTCAGGCTCTGCATCAGAGGAAGAGTGCAGGGAGTTGCTGTTGTGCGACAGGCAGCGCCGGTCCTTCCTTAGTAGCTTTATGTTTTCACATCATTTTGATCACTGAGATTTTAACTCCCCATTTTTGGCCAATAATTTCTGTGTTTTATTCCTAGGTTTAATTTAGTACAAAGACCAAATGCTTGTGGAATGGGACTGTGAATTTCTCAGTGATTTTACAGCTTTTGGCAATTGGTCTCTACTGGGAGTGTGAGAAGGTTTGCCCATGTGGCCTTTCTCTGCGGAAAGGGAGCATTCCTACCCTGGCTTCTTATATAGGAAAACAGAATTTTGTGCAAATTAATGGGTTTATCCAAACTTTGGACTCACTGGAAATTCACATGGAATTTGGCAAAGCATCCCTGTTACACAGTAGCATCCTTCTTCCTGTAAGCACCCTTTAATTAATCTGAACCTGATTTTTCACTACAGGGGACTCTTTTCTAAGGAGGCTAATGGCATGCCTGGATGGCACTCATGTCTGAGTTAGCTCTACCCATGCTAAACCACAGTGTAGACTTGATCTCAGCTAGTTGAGGGATCTCTGCACGGTTCTCCATCACATGGCGTAGATGCAGGGCACGGCCATTCTGCAGGTGGGCGCAGTTTGCACGCTGGGACCATGGGAACAGGACGGGATGGTTTTGGACTGTGGGGAAAAAAAGAACTTTGAGTTCTCAAAGCCAAAAAGATATGCAAAACAGGCAAATTACCAACTGTAGCAAGTGAAAGCCATGCTAGAGAACATGATAGCCAAACACTTTTTTGTCTATTTTCATGCAGCAGCTGAGATAATTTACTGCTGCTCCCTTTTTATGGCTCCACAGTTTTTGGCACGATCGTGTAATTAGGACCTGGTTTCTCTGTGGATGTTTTTGCTTTGTTAGTGTCTCTCATTACTGAGGAGAGGTAATTGGGGACTTACATATCACAACGTGCTATGCACTTTTGACTTTTACAGGTAAAGTTCATTTATGCAAACCTAACTGTATCTATACTTAGCTGACATAGAGTTTTCAGCTTCCATCCTTTTGAGCTCAGAGTGTTACTGTAACTGATCTCTGCCTCTGGGAACAGAGTTAGATAGTCTGGAAAATGGCAGTGAACAGTAAGTGAAAAAAGCCAGGACAAAGTCAGCAAAAGCAAGCTGTATTGGTCAAGTCACTGGTATAAGGCCTTTTCATGGAGGGATCATAGCTCTGTCTTATGATATTTTCTGACTTTGCAAAGCTCCTTTTCTAACTTCAGTCCAATGAATTGGTATGCCTGCATTGGTTTCCAGCTTCCACAGCCAGCCCTGAAGGGGATGATGCTCAGAAAGGTGTTCTGGTGTAGGTTCATGGTCAAAGATGCCTGGGAGGACAAAATTAGAAAACTCTGTAGTTTGGATTTTACCTATTCACTCTCTGCCTTGTGTTACGATGTACTTCTGTTTCCAAAAAGTATTGATAAAACAGAGATTCAAACATTTTTCCTTGCCACTCTTAGACACAGAAGACTTGCAATGTCTAGAGCTACTGCTTATAGCATATAGTAGAGTTATGTCTGTAAAAAACAGTGTGAGGAGCAGAAGCTCATTCTGGAAACTTTTGTGACCATCATCCTCACATATTCCTCTTCCAAGATCTCTGAGAAAATGGGTATATTTGGATCATCTGGAAGTGGAAATACTCATTCTTTGATGTTTCCATCAAACCTAGAAATAAGCCCATTTTTACTGGAGCCCATTTTCCTTTTTCAAGCAGCTATTTACAAAGTATGGTTCCAATATTAATATGACAGCCTAATTTCTGAACTCCAAACAAAGAGCATCAAACTCAAATTTTGAGAATTTTTGCCTTTCCTTGTAAACATTTTGCCCCTTCAAATTATGGTAATCATGTAGAGCGGTGAGATTTCCTGAGTCACTTGAGTCTCCATTCTCTGAGTATAAATCTTCATGGGCATTGCGTGGGAGACTAATGTGGTCTAACTTAAGGGGAGAAGTTGGCTTGTTGCCCTTATCCCACATAAACAGATATTTCTGTCTCATAGTAATTGCATCTGTAGTGTTACTAAACTCAAGTATTTAAATCGTATGTGTTGAGCCTTCACAAATGTAATGAAGTGGGCATAAAAATCATTAATTTGTTTTAAGAGCATAACTTGTTATTAGTTTTACAACAACTCAACTTTAAGTTGCTCTTTCAAGCTGTTTTCCCAATCTTTTTAACTGGAAAACTTCTTTCAAAAGTGTTTTAAAAAAAAAGAAAATTGGGATTCATATCTTCACAAGAACTGGACCTAAGAAACTGGAAATGTTGTCAACATAGAAACTTAATTTCTGTATTATCTCTGGTCATGCTTTGCTTGGTAGCAGTTCCAGCAGTGGGTGTGGAAAGTGCTCACCTTGGACCCTCAGCCTGAACCTCATGTTCACGTGTAGGAGGGGACTACTTGAACCTCAGGTCGGGCTTGTGATAACATGACGGGACAAATACAAATTTTAGCATGTGATGAGATACTGAATCAGAGCATTGACCTCTTATTTTGAGGTGGGCAAAAGAATAATCATTGTTTCGCAAGAAATACTGAGGCTTTTGAAACATGCATTCAAAATATAGCCTGGCTGACAGTGCATGACCCAGATCCAGTTCAGCAGGGTCAACATGCTATTAGGCCACAGTGTTTAGTCTGATCACTTCTGCTTTTTGAAGTCAGTCCTTGCTGCATCTTCAATATATGCAAGGGTCGACCTTGCAGCGTTCCCCGGAACAGTGGCTGCAGTCCTCCAAACTGGGTGCTGAGTCTCCTACCACTGTCCAGTGTCACTGCCAGCTGCCCCTTGTCCCCACATTAGGACATCACTTTTGCAGTGCAAACGTCTAAACAGATCTCAAAACTCTGCAGGATTTTTTGCTATAAAGAACAGCAGATGGTGCCAAACCTTGCTGCTCATAGGCTTCCCATCTCTTGGATGTTCAGGAGTCTCCACTCATAAAATCTGCATCAGTTTTGCCACAGTGGTTACACCTTCTCTGAGTACTGAATCTACCTGATCCAAAGGGTTTCCCTTTGTCAGCAACAATCTAATCTGCATGGCTGGCGGCTTGCAAAATTTGAATATTAATCCATGAAGTTAAATAACTGTAGATTAAAGTGTTTGAGGTCCCCCAAGATTAACAGCATATCCCCTGCCAGGGTGAAAGACTGAGCTTTATAGGAGGGTATTTCCAGTGTCTTTGTGAACTGTATGAAACAGTAGCTGCTTACTCAGCTTTGGACACAGGATGGTTTGCTTTCCAGTATCACAGGAGAAGTTCATCCCAAATTAGACTTTGTGCGTTAGCACAAGTGCAGGGTGACCAACCTCCAAGCCTTTGAGATGCCCCTTCCCCGGAGTATAGCACACTCTCCCTCCCCCAGCGCCAGCCTCCATCTCTCACTGCACACAAAGTGGTGTGTGACTGGGGAGGGGACACCGAATGCGCCAGCCCGATTTTTGCTTTCTGTCCTAGAGAGGTGAGCTGCCGCAAGGTAACGAGAAAGCTAAGCTATGGGGTGATGGTTACTGTTGGTAGAAAGGGTCTCTCTGTTTCACCTCTTGCCCCTACTTTTCGTGCATTTCCCTGGTCAGTAGCAGTTCAGGCCCTGGTGGGGTTGTGTCAGACACTGAAGAAGTAGTCTATTCAGGTTCCTGTTCCATCAGGCATTCCTTTCCCCTCCAGGAAAAGGCCACAGGGAGGCAACCTGGGGCCTTGCTACATGGTTCCAGATCCCTGTAAGACCTGTGAGATCCCTATGAGATCCGTCCTGCGAAGAGCAGCACAAACTGCTCCTTTCCGCTTTCTGTTTATAGATTCTTTGACTCCATTCTTCACCATCCCGTATTCTTGCAGTAAAAGCAAGAATCTGGTCTTTGCTCATTGCAAGGTGGGAGCAGTACTCTTGTCTGGGGCCTCTAAAAGCTTCTATTGGTAGTGGTCAGAAGGAGGTCTGAGAATGTCATGTCACCCGAGGTAAAATCAGGTTCTCAGATTTACTTTGTATACCTTTGTTGTAAGGTATCCTTCATCCTCTTCCTCCCTCTAATGATCAAAGAAATTTTTCCCACTCTCAGGAGTTCGCCACCTTCTTACATCAAATCCAATGGGTCTGATTCTTCTCTGCATCCTCCCTCCCCCATGGAAATCTGGAGTAGCTCCATTAATTTAAATGAATTTGTTCATGATTTGTGTTGATGTAACTGAAGCAAATCTGGTCCAGCGATCTGAACTGCAGTTCCCATGGCAACAGGCAGCCATTTCAGAAGCATAAACCACCAGGCAGAAGGTATGTTTAGTGTTGAAAGGGGGGACTCCTGCATTCGGTTTTCAGCCATGGGATGAGAATGTAGGCTATATTTGGAGCACAAGTCCAGGGCTCTATTTCTGACTACCAATGAACCCTTGGGAAAATTGCCTCCCACTGCCTTCGTCTTCCTTCCAGTAAAATGGGGATAGTATTACACAGGAGTGTTTTGAAAATTGATTCAGCCTCCTAAAATGCTTTGAGAGAGATCCTCAGATGAAAGGCACAGTAGATCACAAACTATTAATAATATCACTTTATGCCAGCATCAAATAAAAGACACTGTGTTGCCAGTGAGTAAGTTCTTACACAAATGCAGGCATTTCCACAGGACCACTGGGAATGTAGAGCGTTAAATGGGAAGCAGAGCGGGGGTTTTGTTCAGGTGTGCTGACATATCTTTGGTTATTTCAGTCTGACCCAATGGAAGGTTCTGACACAGTTTAGTCCCAGCTCAGGTTCAGAAGCAGCCAATAAGTGACCTAATTGAGCTCCAAATCCTCTTCTTAAATTGGATAGAGCTGTGAGTATTAACTGGGTCCTCTGAATCCTTGTCTAACACCAGGAAGGAAGCAGTAGGTTTGCAAAAGTATTAAGAGCTGATGACTTAAATTCATTATGAGAACAGTATAAAAAGCAGTTCACTGAGGGAGACTGGTCAAGTTTAGGTCATGCCCAAGTGTGACCTTTGGTCTGAGTTCAAATAAAAATACCTCAGTCCAGGATCTTGATTTGTGTATTCACAAGAAGTAAGTAGAATTTGTGACAGATTGCAAGAAAAAAAACACTCTGACAAATCCACCTTGCCTTGCCCTGGGCATGCAAAACTGTTTCCGTGGCTGCAGGAAGGCACAGATGAAGGATTTCAAAGCATGTGCTTCTGCCGTGTTTTAGTTACAGCAAAGATTTGTGGTGACAAAGGAGATCTAAGTAATTGCAAAAGGGAAAAAGTAGCAGTAGTTTCCAATGAATGGAAGGAGCTTTTGTAGATTACCAAGTTTTAATATCAGAGGAGACCATTCTGACTTCCCGCAGAGCTTTCTACAGAGAGCTCTGCTGCTACGCTTCTTCCAGTGCTAGAAACATTATTTAAACATTTCCTACCTTTGCTGAATCTTCCTGAGGTCTCTTTACCTGCAGTGCCGAAAGCTTTGTGGAAACTTGAAAACTTACTTGCACACTGTTGACATGATAGGATATATTACACTGACACTTGATCTGAGATACAAAGAGAAGAAACATACACCAAATACATTTTTTAAAGGCATCAGAAGGTTTATGATTTTTTTTCTATTGTGATAGAAGTTTTAAATTAAAAAAGAACCGATAAATTTCATTCTGATGAAGAAAATCATACCCTCCTGGTCTTCTTTTGTTAACATCCTCCCCCAGGTAAAGAAGAAAGCAGAAGAGTGGAGAATCTACTTTATTTTACTCACAACCATAAGTTTTCCCCCCAAAAAATGAAAACCCCAATATCTTCCTTATTAAAACATAACAAAAATTGGACTTTTTTATTTAAAAAATTCATTTGGAAATGCTTACTCAAAACAAGCACATTTAAAAAACACAAAACCACTTTTCAAACACATTTTTGACCAGCCGTAGTTAGATGACAAGTGCTGGTGCCAGACCATTTGCTCTAGGGTTCCCATTGTTAACACTGCTGGAACTGTACTGGTAACAATGGAGGAAAATATGTACTAAATTTTGCTAATGAGAAGGCGACATTCTCACACAGTCATTTTTTAACATTTAAAAGAACATTCAAAAGCACAATATATAAAGCAAATTCCAAAAAGATTTATCCTGGGAGAGAAGGCTGAAGCAGAGAAGAAAGCCTTTTCATTCCACCAATATTAATTCAGAGAAATGCATTTGGCACCAGGATTAAAAAGTTCTGAATGTTGAAGGAGTGCAACTTTTTTTCCCAAGAGAAAATACTGTCAGGGCAGCCAGACCAATTAGGTTTCCTGATTTAGAGGATGAATATAGCATTCTTAAAAGCAGAAAGCGTTATTTTGGATTGTTTCCCCACATTTCCAAGCTGCAAAGCGGGGTGAAATGCTCTCTTCCAACACCCTGGCCCTCACCCACCTGTGGAGCACCCCAGGCTGCAGAAGTGACTGGTCCCTTGGATTGAGGGTCGTCGCCATTCAGACAGAGCAGGGAAGGTGAAGGTTATTTGATGGGAGCATCTTGCCTTGCAGAATAACAGCTAAATAAAGTAAGGTTAACGGGGCTAAGTATACACAGCCCAGCTCTACAAGATGATTAAAAGGTGACTTTAAAACAATCTGCAAACGTTTGAGAGGAATCATCACCAGGAAGGGAAAGAGCTATTGATAAAAACAAAAATAGAACTCAGGGCTTGATGCTGAGCAAAGGAAGACATACGCTGGCACTAATACCTTGTTTTCTGGACATAAAGCCATACTTATTATACAAGAGCCAGGTCAGTCACTTCCTCCTCTAACACACAGAGAGACCATGTAAAGTACAGCCTGCAGCTGATAAAAGCAATGGCATGGATGATCTGGAAGGCTTCTTCCTTCTGAAGCTCCAACAATTCATGTAGACCCAAACATAAAGGAATGCATCAGCCCTAAAGATACATCTCTATGAATACAGTGAAGTTTGCAGGGTCTGATGGACCATGAGTCTTCACACTTCAGTTGCAGTGGCCATTGCACAGCGAGGGAGGAATCCTGGGGACGGCTCAGACGCAGCATCTGGAATTTCTTGGCTTGGTATCAAGGAGATGAAGTACACACCGAGGTACTTGAGCATCGATCAAACCTGATCAGGCAGAGCTGTGCCCGGGGCTGTATGGCCAAGGCTTCGGGGAGCGTCCATACATTTGCACAGAACTATCTCTGTTTTCTTCCTACTATTTACTTAATGTCAGAAATATGGTATAATAAATTTTTTTTTAAAAAGTCCTCAAGTGTTGTATTAGTGTGATAGGCTATTTCCCTCCGTTGTCTTGGTTGTGTTATCTTACAAGGAAGATTAAAAAGAGACAGCGTAGTTCTCCCTAGCTGTCAAGTCCAATCATTTAATTCCACTTTTCTGGGGATGCGCAGGTGAGGAACTGCTCCTGTAAGTCCTCTAGTGCTTTCAGCTTGAGTCTTTCTGCACAGCAGCTTCGCCTACAAATCCCAGGGTCCTGGTTTTCCTGGGCACAGCTCCTTACAGTTTGTTTGGGAAGGTTCCTGTAGTGGCACTTGTGGAATGCAGAGCAAGGGTACCGCAAGCAGCAACAAAGAAAAGCCCTTTCAGCATCAGGTGCTCTGATAAGGCACGGATGTTCAAGCATGGCTGCTTCAGCAAGTCACTTTATAATGACAGGTGTCATTTATTTTTAGATTCTGAAAATGTTCCAGTACATTTTATTTTCAAACCTTGCCTCTGAATCCACGGGTGCAAAAAAGCTTACAGACATGAGGGCACCAGCATGCAAGGGCAGGCAGCAAGGGCAAGGCAAGAGCACCTGCGGAGAGACGGCCAGCACCCCCTGAGGTGTGCTCCTGGAGGGATGCACACTGCGACTGTCATCGGAAAATCAGTCACAGCATCTTCCAGCATGTCCCTGCTGTGGACCATCAGAGACAGAAGGGTACCTGCCGTCTGACAGCCGAAGGAGGCGCTCCTGCGACTGGAATTATCTCCCCTCTGCCTGTGGAGTTCCCTTGTGCCCAGAATAATTAGTAAGGCCAGTAGCATTTAAAAGCAAGCACACATGACTGTGTCTCTGATAATGACACTGGAAAAGTAACAGAATCTAATTATAATTAGAAAACAGCCCCAGCAACGTCCCAGCATCACAACGACCATCCTGACTTTGCCACAACAAATGTAAAAATATATCAGCATATTTATAGCTTGGCATCTCTGCATTTGCAGCCTGGTGACGGGCCCCCTCTTGCCCTATTCTGTGTACCCTGCTGCACTTCATAAGTAGTAAATAACAGTGACTGATGGGACTGATGTTTATATGGTGACTACCACCCCAAATATCCTTTTTTTTTTTTCCCAAATTACTCAATCTACCTATTAGTCTAACCTGCCTGATCTGAGAGATCTGTAAATTGACATATATTATTAACAATCTCAAAGTCTTGTATGACACAGCAGTAAGCCAGTATCAGAGTGACAGCAGAAACTTAAAAGGTGGGCTAAAACTTTCAGCTTTTTAAGACTCCCTTATTGCTGCTCACTTTTTTTAGTCAGGTAATTATTTCCTCCTTTATTCATCCAATAAGAAGAGATTTCTCAAGTTAGTTTTTAGGATTAACCTCTCTGAGCTCCCTTTGCGCAAGGTGTGGTTTTGGCCTGGCGATGGGAAGCGTTCATGGTGAGAGAGGGGTGTGAATTTGGTAGGCGAAAGTTCTACCTGCGGGGCAGGAGGAGGGAGGTTTTTTTGCTGGAGTTGGTCTGAATGAGTTGCTACAGGACTAGATATTCCACCCCAGCTAATTTTCCTTTACTTTCTGTCTTAGCATGCCCTGGCGTGTTGCCATAAGCATTCAAAGCATTGCCACTCTCTCTTTTGGAGGTGGCTGTATTCTGCAGGGGGAAGGTGGTGGTCTCTAGAAACACGGATATACACATAGCCTGTGCAGGGGGTAGGTGCAGAGGCAATGCTTTCTCTGGGAGCTCTGCAGCCCGGTGCCCAGTTTCTAGATATTTCCATACGTAGGCCCAGAGTGTCCCCTGAACTCACAGGTAGTTTGTTGGTCTCTTACCTCCAGCTTTGTCTGTCCTTGGCCATGCTTTAATGGTCCCTTCAGCTGCCTCTTCAACATTCAAGGAACCTCTGCACATTTAGTCTCCTGACTGGTTAAGTGTTTGGATTTCTCACTGTTTACATCAGCATCAGGAAAAGTTCATAAAAGATTTCATTGTTTGTTATAGCAGATTAAACACAAATTCTAGCTAAAACCATAAATTACAAGCAACTCAAGACCTTTAATGTGTTCCCTTCTCTGAAACTTTCTTTCCAAATCACAAATTATTAAACTAGTTAGGATCAGTCAAATGACTCCCCTTGAATCATTGCTGAAGGACTGATAACATTTTTTCCTCTGGTTCTTGGGAAAATTTCCTCTAAAGTGAGTGGTCAGATTCTTACTGTGGTTACACTGGGTCAGATCAAAAGTTGGCTCATGGAAGAAAACAGAATTATCCCGAACTTGTTAATGATGTAGTTGATAACTGATTCTGATCTAGGAAACATACTGCATTTCAGGTGTTTTCTCTGACCTAGTAAAGGTTTGACGGTGAAGCAATTCCTGACTGTTCCCAACCAGTTGTCTCTGTGAACACTGTTCGCTGGAAAAGAGTGACTGACTCTTAATAAACTTAAACCAGGTTGAGGATGAGTTGCATTAGTTCGGAGTTAGGCATTTTTATTCTGAAATAGGAGTGATTACAGAGGGAATCAATCAGGAATAACTGTTCTGCTTTTAATCCATACTGCTTGAAACCAAATTAACCTCTCTTTGTGTACAAGCCTGAAGGATTTAGCTGAAATTGCTGAAAAGCCTCCAGATTTGCATGATAATTTCAAAGGGACTATTGCTCTGAGTAAATGCCCTGTAGGTTTGAGCTGCAGTTCTTTCTCCATCCCCAAATATCAGTTTCCCCTCTTGCACTTAAAACTTTATGTTTGTTTTCGATGTTAAAGGACATTAGATCAAGTCTGTCCCTAAAATTTATTTTCTGCCTGTATAGCCTATGGGACAAGCTAACAATCATAATCAGTGTTTGTACATGATGAAATAACACTAATGCAATTACAGCATGGGTCTGGACACAGCTCTGGCAGATGGGGATGGAGGCAGCTTCCCCCATCCCTCCTGCCTCAGGACCAGCTGCTGTGATATGCTCCAATGTCATCTGATGGGGTCCCAGCTCTGCTGCCTGTCCCCTGCCCCCACGTCCCAGCCTCAACAGGGCAGGACTTGCCTCTGCCTGATTCTCAGTTTAGTTTCATTTCCCCGTTGCTTGAAGATTCAGGGTGAGCAAAGGTGTACAGTGACTGCAGGGTTTGCGCTCATACTGTATTTAGGCAGTAGGAGGGCATCTCCTGCTGCCTGTCAGAAAAGAACCTGGGAATGTTGGTCAACGGCCTGCTGAATACGAGCCAGCAGTGTGCCCAGGTGGCCAAGGTGGCCAGCAGCATCCTGGCCTGTATCAGGAATAGTGTGGCCAGCAGGACTAGGGAAGTGATCATCCCTCTGTACTCAGCACTGGTGAGACCCCATGTCAAGTACGGTGTTCAGTTTTGGGCCCCTCACTACAACAAAGACATTGAGATTCTGGAGCGAGTCCAGAGAAGGGCAACAAGGCTGGGAAGGGGTCTGGAGAACAAGTCGTATGAGGAGCAGCTTGAGGGAACTGGGGTTGTTTAGTCTGGAGAGAAGGAGGCTGAGTGGAGACCTCATCTCTCTCTACAGTTGCCTGAAAGGGGGTTGTAGCAAGGTGGGAGCTGGTCTCTTCTCCCAGGTAACGGACGATAGGACAAGAGGAAATGGTCTCAAGTTGTGCCAGGGGAATTTTAGATTGGACATGAGGAAAAATTTCTTCACCAAAAGAGTTATCAAACATTGGAACAGGCTGCCCAAGGAAGTGGTGGAATTGCCACCCCGACGATATTTAAAATACGGGTAGACATGGTGCTTAGAGACATGGTTTAGTGGTGGTTCTGGCAGTGTTAGGTTGGACTCGATGATCTTAAAGATCCCTCCCAACCTGGACAATTCTTTGATTCTCTCTCTCCTCTGCCTCCTCCTATCTCCTGCACACCAGCTTCAACTGGAGCCTAGGCTGTGAGATAACAGGAGTCTGCTCAGGTTTAGACTGTCATGCCCAGGTCACTTTGTGGAGCTGGCTCCAGATAACAAGCACCGAGCCTACATTTCATGCAGCAGAGTGGAGCCATGGGTTTGTGTTGTAGAACTGTCTCGCAACACATAACCCATATTGGCAGCAACCAGCTTTTGAGCACTGTAGGCAGAGATATCTGAGACATCAATCAATATGGGAAAAGTCTGAAGCCCTTAAGCACACAACTTACCATCTTATGCAAGTAGAGGCAAATATGGGTAGGCTTATATAGTGATTTACTTCGCTCGATTCGGTATCATCCAACTTTCAGAATCGTTCCTGCTAGCCAAAAGTCAGCTTGGAAGCAGCCTTCAGACACTGCTGCCTGCATGGCCCTGGGGTGAGTTGCCGAAGAGGAAGAAGGAATATTGGTGTGAGGGAATGAAAAAGCCAGGAATGCTTGCAATTTTAGTGCATTCTGTGTTTTCCATGTACGACATTCCCCAGATTTTGAGGGTAGAGGTTACGAAAAGCTTAATAATAAAAGTTCTTCATCTAAGCAATCAGGAGCCGTGCCAAACAGGAACAATTCTGGGAAATAACCGTTTTATCTTTGGTACCTAACAGTATTAAAAAAAAAATTAAAAGCCTTTTATTATGATTAATTTCTTGTGCTCAGGAAGTTTATGCAGCTGTCCTTGATGTGGGGTGCTTGTCCCTTGGTTTTTCGGGTCCTGTGAAGTCTAGCAGTAAAGGAAAATGTTTTTCAAGCACAGCTTTTTTATTTCTCCTCTGGGTACCTTAACTCAGTGGCAGAATTAACCGAAGGAACTTACTGTGAGAAATACACAATCCTGTAAAGGGATTTAGAGGGATTTGGGAGATTTAAAGATTTTTCATCATCATGATTTGGAATGATCAATTTATTTTTTTGTACATATTTTCCCATGTTAAGCTCATGAGGAATATGAAAATCCTATTAGAGGGCTAAAGCAGATATTTCCACTCTTAGAGGATGCAACAACCCACCTCCTGTAAGAAGTGGGCTATGAAGACCATCTCATTTCTCTTTCACCGCTTCCACCAGCTCCAGTTCCATCAACCATCACATCTGTACCTATGTCCCACTAAGTAAACATCACCCTGCTTAGTGCAGCTTTGAAACGAAGCTGTTGTAGCCGGGGAGAAAGTGGTATGGACTGAAAGTATTCACCTGTGCCCTGACCTCCTGTTTGTCCTCAAGCCATTCCTCTGCCCTCACACTGCAGAAGGCATTCCTTCTCTGTTTTAATCCCTCTTTATTTATTTTGTGTGAAACAATCTGGTTTATTATCTACTATTTATTATTTACTATCTCCTATTATATTTAGTACATCTACTATTTATTATTTACAATCTGTTTTATTAATCTAAATTCCATTTGACTGGAAGGCATAAGAAATCCTTCAAGTTGCCCACACAGTGCAGCTCAGTGCATTTCCGAGCAATCTTGATTTGAAATAGAAACTGCCAGTACAGATTGACTGCTCTCCCTGGGTAGAAGGCTAGAGCTACAAGCTGATCCTGCCTCAGTTTTGTTTCCTCGTATACGGAAGGTCCTGGAGAAACAGTCTTAAATCCCAGGTGCAGATTTTGGAATTGTCTCCACCCATCTCCTGATGTTCCCCAGAGACAACCTCTGTTCTTTCTCACGGAGGAGAATATGGAAAACATATAATGAAACAAAACTTGGAAATAATAAAATCCTCCCAGACTTGGCATTGGTTTTCCCATTAAGAGACAGGTGGAGAAACGTGGAGCTATAGAGAGCTTATGAACAGGGCCAGAGCAGAGTTCAGAAATTAGTCAGAGAAGTCAAAGCCAGAGTCAAAAGTAGCCAGCAAAGTAAATACGAAACTTAAAAGCTAGAAGGAAGGAATGAGTGACTTTGGTCAAGGCAGCCGCCGGACTGAGGGACACAGGGAAAAATGACAGAGTTGAAATCAAGGTAACAAGTGAATTAGGTAATGCTCTAGAGACTTTACTTCTATCCAGAAATGGCCCTGTGTTTGAGCCATTGAAAGACCTGTAAGGTAAAACAGGGTTTACGTGTTCTTAAAAACCACAGACCTGGTGGTGATGAGCAGAAACGATCAAGCAACCTGCTTTTCAGAGAATTGGCCCCCAGTCACCAGCAGTTAGTCCCCTCCAGCCATGTTCCTCTTGCAACAGTGAAAGGCTCCACAGGGTTTCTGGCTTTAGCATCCACAAGTGCCACAGACTCTCTCTGTAATTCAGGTCATGAAGATACTGTGTCGGGATATGGTGGTGAAAACACTTCCTCGTGAGAGGCTCACATGGGCTGAACAAGGTGCTTTGAACTCATTAAATGAAAGGTGTGACACAAATCCTCATTTAGATCATCCAAGAAGATCCTTTAAGAGAGGAATGCATGTATTGGGGTGACACAAAGGCAAAAATTGTTTGAGGGAACCTGTTTATTTGAAAAACGTGCCTTGCTGCTCCAATCTGAATTGTTTGTCTTCCTTGGAATGAAAGAATGTGGGACATGGAGGGGAGGCTTGCCAGAAAAGCCTTTTGGAATTGCAATGAAATGGCCGTGTTTGTGCTCAGAAGGGTCTCAGGCTTGTTGTGTTCACATCTGCTTTAAGTTATCCTGATGTTGTTTTTTTTATTTTTTTTTAATTGAGTTTAACGTACTGAGAAATGCACAAAGCTCTCCGGCCCCCAGGCACAAGAGGAAAAACCTCAACAACATCCACTGACCCTGCCACCATGTGCTTCCCAACAAACATTCCCAAACAAATACTGGCGATGACAAAGTGGCCCAGAAGCAACTTGATGGCGGGTGCTTAATTGCGCACTACAGTGCTCGGCGCCTTGGAAAGACGAGGGTGGAGAGCAGATAATGAGGGTCGGATTTGCTAACAGTGGGCATCGGCCACAGTTGGCAGGTCTGGGGAGCACAGATCAAGACAATTATCGCGTTTCGCTGCGTGATGGATGTTCGGCTGAGTCAGCCGGCTGCTAACCAGGACCATAGGGTAGCTGTTCTCAGGTCTTCAGTCCCGCTTCTTAGCAAAGGTGGCTCTGAGCAACCTTCGAACTCCTCCTAGATGTAGACTTTCTTCAGGCCTATTTTATTTCTTGAATAAACTGCCCGCAGGCCCTCTCTGGGACCCGGGCAGCTGAGGACAGATGCAAAACAGCGTGCTGTGACCGTGCCTTTTGCTCCCTGCCTTCTGCACGCCTCGATCCCAAGGGGCAAGCAGGGAGCCAGCCATGAGCCATTCAGGCAGCTCCGCTCTGGCCTAAAAATACCAGAGGTTTTCACTGAGATGATTTCTACCCAAGTTCAAAGAGGGAGAGCACAAAAGGGATTGGGCCCTGTGGGCGTGGGTTGGCCTAGACAACAATTCAGTTGGCATGGCCCTGGTCTGCAGACAGCAGCTTTATCATGTGAGCCTAAAAGATGATGAGGGCAATCGTAGTGCCTGGCTGTCCTGAGGGAATCTCAAGATCTCCAGCCTTTCCTTCTTGCACATGAATGCCAGTGAATAGAAACCGAGGAGAGACCCTTGGTGCTGGGCTTGTGGGTGCTTTTACCCTGGAACAGGGCAGCGCAAGGGATGTATGTCTGTTTTCATGTGCAAATATGTGGTTATTTGGACACTGGCATGCAGAGTGAGAGGGCACCTACATGTGCGGATCACAGACCCCTGGGATCTGCTATAAAAAGGACTGTGGTCTTCACTGGAGGGCAGATATGGAGCCTTCCCCTTCCATCTTTGGGAAGCTAGTCCAAAGCTGCTGTGTTTTAAGGAAAACTGGTTCAGAAATTGTTTGCCTTAAGCATCAGGTTGTAAACTGTAGAAGGATCCCCTAGTTCAGCTACCAATGCAACAGACCCGCGGCAGAGAGCTGGAGGTGCCGTGTGGTGCCATTGCACGGCAGGCACTACCACGGTGTAAGTCCCCCAGTGAAGTCCCCACCGTGGGGGCACAGGGACATGCAGGGGTGGCTGCCCCACTGGCACCACGGGTGGGTGCATGCGTCAAAGGCAGCCTTCTTGCTGCGTGCGTGGCTGTGCTTGCATCTCTGCTTGCAGGAAACACGGGCAATGCTTTAATTATGTCAAACTGGGCAAAGCTTGGTCCCTGGACAGCAGTGGGCAGAGCTGTGTGTGCACCCTCGGAAGAGGACTTCTCGTGGTACGTGAGCATCTCTGCGCCATCTCCTCATTGCATCCAACGTGCCCCTAAAGCACCCTCCTGCCCCATTTTGCTCATTATTGGAATCACTGGCTTGTTCTCAGGTGCAGTGAGTGTTTGCCAAAGAAAGAGACTGTCTAGACATGATGTCAAGCTGACCAGCTTCAAATCTCACTCAGCCCTGGGGGGGCAATCACAAGCCCAGGAGAAGCCTTATCAATAAAACATTTTCCCTGCAGGAGGGTAAAGAAAATACGTAGCAGGTGATTCAGGTTTGTGGGAGAGAGGGGGAGCTCTGTCCTTCTGTCCTGCCAGGCTGGCTCTAATTTTCTGTTAGCAAGGTGCCCACTGCCTGCTGTACCTTCTTTGCTGGATTATTTGTTGTTAACGATTGTTTATTTTTAGATAGAAAATCTCAATCTGTGATGGTGTTTTGGGTTTGCTTGTGGGCGAGGTTTGCTTTTCTTCTGGGGAGGGTTGCAGTTTACCACTAAGCTCTTTTGGCATCCGAGGGAAAAGTTGAGTTTAAAAACAAAAAAAAAAAATAAAAAAATTCAATCAGCAAATAAAGCAGGATGTTATGTAAGAGGAATAACATTGACACGGGGCTCCCCGGCCTCGGTGCATCTCCCCCTCCTTGTGTGATTAAAGGTTTCAGCACCCCCAGGGAGGGGGCTGGCATTGCGTAAGAGCCTCTTTGCGTCCAAGCATTTTTGCCTCTTTTAAACCTAGGGGACCTGATGGATTTATAACCAGCCTGGGCTTTTTAAGCAGATGGCTGGGTTTGTTATGATTTTATTTGAATGATAATGATAACTCTGCAAGCTGAGAGGATTAATGCAAGAAGTGCCTGGCGTAAAGCAAGGGGTCTGCGCTGGCAAGTGCCACACACAGGGCTGTCGGTGTTTCCACAGGATGGTGTTAAAGAAAAAGACTGTCTTCAGACTCCTTTTCCTCTTCTTCTTTATGGATTGAAAAGAAGCTAAAAGTGCATTGGGTTTTAATTTTTTTTTTAACATTTTTAATCATATACTAGTAGCTCATGCCCTGCCCACCTTACATTTCATGAAAGACTGAGGACAGCTGGAGAACCTGTAGGTAGAGAAAACTACGAGCCCTGAGAGAGGAAGTGAGTTGTATTAGGTTTTTATTTTCTGTTTATATTAACATCTCCCTTTGTTAAGCATCTTATGAATAGCTGAGGAAAAATCTTTGCTTATTAAAGAATTCATCAATCTGCCGTTGTAAAAAGAAAGTGATCTCTTGCCGTCTCTACTGCTGACCCTGCTTAAAAGATTGAGAATCTGCCTTCCTTAACATGGAAAGACTGACTTCAAAATAGTGAAATAGAAAACAAGTGTTCCCATAAGCACAAAAACTGACAAAACCTGTTAGATTTGCTCCTGTTGTTAACTGTCAATGTGGATTCTCTCATGTCTAATATGGTTTGAACCCTGCCACAGCTTTCTCTCAGAGATAACTAACAGAGTCTCTACCCCTCACCATCTTCTTATTTGAACAAATTGTGTAAGAAATTCCTATATTTGAGATCTTTGCAAGCCTTACTTCTTTGGACTAGCATGCTCAAGACCTGGAGTTCTTTCTGCTTTCTTTTCTCTCATTTTTGCCATTCAATTATCACATCTTTTTTCTACTACCATGAGAGGAAAAAAAGTAAAAGTGTATTTAAAGTGTATTTATCACATGTGTCTGGTTGCTGGAGCTGTATGAAAACCAGTAGATTTCGGAATCTTGTGACAAAACAGTGGCAGCTGCCAACACTTCTGGACTTTTGAGGCCTCCAACCAATCCGTTATCTCAGAAAAGGGTAGAGCAGCCATGCCAGTGTACTTGTGGGACTGAAAACGAAGCTGGAGGGAGATGGAAGAGAAAAGAGTGCTTTAGGGCTTTGTAATAAATGCTGAAGAAGAAAAAGTGAGGGAATGAGCTAGAGAAGCTAAACCACAACCAAATATCAAAGCGTGCCCCCTCTCTATGGGTGCTGTGTTCTCCAGCGCCACCGAACTGCAGCAAGGTCAGTGTGCCCTGAGGGACCCTTCCCAGAGGCAAAGGCTGTTAAAGAGCTTTTGTGTGCAGAGGTGGGAGAAGGCATCCCAGCTGATTTGGAGTTTCACTGCTGGAATCTAGAAAGTGAATCACGGGTAGAGTTTGCTGGGAATTCTCTGACAAAATGTTTTCTTCATCAGAAAGCAATGATTAACTGAAAACAAACAAACTCTCTTTCATCTAAATGAATAAATTCCCACTGAAATACAGGCTAAATTCCCCTGGATCTGTGCCTGGTTGCTAGTATGACTGTCAGAAAGCTGAGCAGGCACTGAGGGTCTGCAGCTCCCAAGCAGCTCTGCCATGATGAACTGGGGCTCCCAGAGCTTCCGTGCTCCCAGCTGCACATCAGGAGACCAAGCAGATTTGGGAGTCCTGCAGCTTCTAGCATGGGCTCCGACTTTCCCTTCTGCAGGAAAGGCAGTTCAGTGATACCAAATGTTGTGGCGCCCAAAAAATAACTTGCGGCATTTCCAAAGCGTTGGTTCAGTGTGAAAATCTTCAAGTGTCATGGGTGTTGGATTGCCCCTTTTTCACACATTGTCCTCCAGCACAGAGAATTTGGCTGGTTGATTTGAGCCAGCACTCCTTGCTTGGAAAAAAGTCTTTCCTTCACCAGGATGTACTAGGCAAAGGCGCTTTGCAAAGATGGATCTAATCCCATGGATGGCTCAGCTCCAGATGCAGAACATCTCCTTTGGAGAAGGAGCAGTACTGCAATTGGTAGCACCTAGACAACCTGTCGTCCCCGGCAGCCCAAGTTCTTACGAGTGCTATGACGGTTCCAAGGCAATCCTATCATATTTTCTTTAGGATAAGGAAATTCTGAAGAATCTAAGTCTTCACTACTTAAGCATGTTGAGGGCAGCTGAACCCAGAGCCAGATCACTAGATCTAGCTTAAGGAAGCAGGGCAGCACTGCTGATAGGATGTTTACCTGGAGAAAAGCCTGTCAGTGAGCCAGAAGACTCTTACACAGGATGATCTCCAATTCTTGATCTTCCCTGGAGCTCTTGGACGTACCTGAGGAGCAAACACCAATTTAATGGATTCACCATATGTTAAGTAAAACCTAGCAGGAAAGCAATGAAACTACTACACCAGAGTCCAAGGGAACTTGTTTTCCCTTGTTTCGGTGGAGACATGCTATTCAGTGGCTGCAGAGAGCACATTGTATAAACTGTATAAACTGCTCTCTGGGAGCCATATTGTTGGCTGCACGGGATCTCATTAGCATCGCCACAACCTTGGAAAAGGCTATTAAAGATGAAGTTTGTCCTAAGATATTATGTATGTTGTCATCTATTGCAAACGCAAAGCTATCCCATTGTATTTATACTCTTCCCAGCATTAATTTTCATCTGCTGCTACAAGGTTAAACAAAATTTACAAAATTTGTTCTTCATTGCCATTAAAATGCGCAACATATTTAGAACACTTTGAATTCCCATGCTGAAAGGTATTGTGAAAGCAGTGTTCATATTTATTATTAGAATGAGGTTAACAAGCAGTCTTGCCTGTAGAGACATCTGGCAACAAACCCATCTGAACTGAGTGGACACCACTTACTAATAAGGTTTCTAAGTAAGGAAAGGGACAGGGTGTTCTCAAAGATCCTGTAGCTGGCATTAAAATGGGGAGATTGAGTTTATCTGTATGATTTGTGTGTCTCACTTTAGGACCCTTTCTGGATTTTACGTCACATATAGCTGAAATCAAATAGTCATTTCATCTAACACTGGTTTCAACTTAAAAAGCTGAAAATGAACTGCCTGAGGACAGTCCAGAAGCGTTCTGGGAAGGCATTGCCAGCAGTCAGAATATTTCTTTCCTTTCAGAGTGGCTAATCAGAATCGGTTTTTCCTGCTTGCTTTAGGAGTTATCCTGTTCTCTCTTGGTATAAGCTGTTTCGGGTGAGCTAAGCACATATGAGCCAAAAGACAGCAAAGGAAGTTTGTTGGAGACATAAAGAGTTTTTTCTCCCTTCTTATTTTAAAGGCAGAGAGGAGGAAGAAAATACAAGGGTGGCAGCTGAGGAGGGGAAGCAAGTCAAATGTTTGCAGACACAGCAACAATGATTTGATGCGGAAAATGGTGGTGACACAATCCACGTGTGCATGAGGTGTGATGGGGGTCACTGCCACTTAGAGTCCAGGGATGACCCAAACATGTAATAGGTACCTTTTAAAGAAACTGACTGTGGAAAAAATGCAGGGTGGCTAATGGGAAGGAAAACACAGGGTGCTTAATTGACCTGTGCCAGGGGACCAAATGATCCTCACACTAAATTTTTAAGAGATCTGTTACATGAAACTGCAGGTTTGTTAGAAAATATTTTAATTAATCCATCAAGCTGAAGGCAGCTCTATAGGATTAGAGAATAGAAAACGTAGTACCTATACTTAAGATGGAGGGAGGAAGCAATCTGGAAAATTACAAACCTATCAGACAGACCACAATAGCATATAAGGCTATGAGAACAATTTTTGAAGGAAACAATAATTAAAGGCAAGGAAATAATGAAAAAAAGGGATAAAATACAAGTGTTTACCAAGGATAAATCATGTCTGACTAAACTAATGTTTTTCTTTGATAAGATAACTGATCTGGACAAAGGAGATGTGGTAGATCACATCTGTCTAGATGTCAGTGAAACAATAAAGGTATAAGGTCACAATGGGGAATTTTTAGCAGAGCTGGAGGAGTTGGGAATTATCACAAGAGTGAAAAAATTGAAAAGGAGCAGGCTAGAGGGAAGGTGACAGAGGGTAATATTAAAAAGGGACAGAGGGAAGTTACCAGTACAATTCTTCAAAGAAAAGCTCAATGCTTATCTTAATAGTTTCATGAATGACATGTATAAAAGTATCACAGTGAAATCCATTGATAACACAAAACTTGGAAAAATTGTCAGTTTGGAAAAAGTGTCATAAGTTTTCAAGCTTTCAGGAGAGTGCAGTTCTGGAGTGACTATTGGGTAGAAGTAAATCATCTGTTTCTGAGATGACATTTGATGATTTCATGAAAGGATTTACTCTGATGCATGAGGACTGCTCCTATTCAGTTGTCCATATTGCCTGTCCTTGCCTCCTCTCCTAAGGAGACTGAAATTCTGAGGAACTTTAGGTCACAGTGGGTCTGGAAGCATTCCTCCATTTACTGGTGTGTGTTAGTTCACTTCTGACATAGTAGATATGAGTCACATGCAATGTGTCTGTGAGGAATGACAATCTGGTAAACAGAGCCCTGGGACATAGGGAATATGGGTTTCATTCGCACCCTTTTCCAACTTGCTTGCATGCTTTTAGATAACTCATTAAGGATCTAAGCAGCTGAATAAGAATTTTAGTGAACTGGAGGCTCACTTCTGAACCTGCTGCCCTCAGCGAGTGCTCATCTAACACAAGGAAGCAGTTAAACCTTGCTTTCTCATTCGATCTGAAAGTGCCTGAGATACCCAATGCTCTTTCTAGACGTGCTCCCATCAGAAGACCTTGGTGCCCGTTTTCCAGCTCTGCCTGTTTTCCATCTCGCGCATTAAGTACTTGTCTATCTTCTCTCACCGGCTCTGCCAAGGGAGTTTCAGCTAACATGCTGTTGGCAAAGTTTCTTGTTTACAAGCTGGAAGGGAGGAGAGAAAAGAGCCCCCAGCATTGGACATCACAGTGGGGACATCACTCCCTGCTTTGAGCCATTGGGACATCTTTCTTGCAAGAAACTTAAAGAATAATGCTACAACCTGATTTGGAAAAGCTCCAGCATCTTGGGTCTCTGCCCAGCCATGAAGGCACTCATCTGGGATAGGGTCTCTTCTCTGCAAAGGATAAACTCATTTTCCATTTCATTCCTGTGCAGAACCAAAACAGTTGCCGAAACCTCACTTTTTTGATTTTTTGAATTTCTACCAACTTTACCTGAGGTCCCCCAGGAGATCACCCTCCCTACTAAGAATTAATAGCAGGTGTGAGGGCTGCCCTCCGAGCCAGTGGGGATAACAGGGGAAGCAACTTGCTTTGGTCTGCGCCCGAGGGGTCAGGGAGGCTGAAGGAAGCAGCTGTTCTAGCTGTGGCTTTTCATTTTGCTCCCCGTGCTGGAAACAGAGTCTGTGATTTCCTCTGAGTCCAGCCAAACGCTGGCTTTGAGTGACAAACCCTGCACAGAACAGCAAGTTTGTGGAATGTTTTTGCAGCTGTCAGCTTTAACCCAGAGCAAATGGGAGTGAGGCAGCTGCAACCTCTTGGTCCTGGGGCTACCCAAACCCCAGCCTCCTTTCCTCTTCCAAAGTGGAAGGCTTGCATTGGCTCCACTGGTTGCGCTGACTGCACAACCTGCCTGATTTGCCTTGGCATTTTGAGAGTCCTGCTGTGCTGCAGCACATATGGTCCCTGCAAGGCTCCATGGGCAGTGCAGTTCCTTATCTTCCCATCCTCAGATCCTTATCTGCCCATCCTGGATATTTAGTGAGTGCCCATAGTTGCCTCTTCCATTTGTCCCTTGATCAGTATCATCATGATGGTCATCATTATCATTGTGGCTGGTCACCAAGTATCTTCCTGCCCCACTTTAAAGGCTTCCAGCCTCTTTCAGGTCAACCCAGTTATTTAGGATTATGTGCTGAGGTCTAGTGTTCTTTATGAATCGTTGCATGGTATAAACACTTAGATTTGCAAATGGTGATGTGCACAGTGGCTGGCAAAGGCTCCCAGCAGCCGTGTGATATGTTAACCTCCTTCTGTAGCTGGGGAACAGCGGGACCAGAATGGGATTCAACTTAGGTGTTCAGCCAAGTGCAGTATGAAATGTTTACATGGACATGCTGGTACTAAGCTGAGGAGAAATATCAGGCTTTATGATACCAATTATGCTTCTCTAACTGTTAGGCTTCTCTGCAAGCCCTAAATTCACGGGGAATTTCAAGACCAGCCCTAGAAATAAATTGAGAGAATATCCTCTAGATCTTGATTATTAATTGACTGCTCTTCCTAAATACCTAAGCCTAATGGCCAATTAAAGTCACTGATTATTCCTGCTTGAGTGCCTATAAGCTTGCCTAAGATGTGATTCAGGACCCCAAGAAAAGACAGATAAAATTGACAAAAGCAAATACTTTTTTATATGTGTACGAAACACTGTAGCAAGGGTAAAACATCAGTGAAGCCCATGCATGCATTTCAGAAAGCAAATTCAGAGAGAATAATGTTGTGCAACAGAATTCTGTCCTCCTAGAGCCAGGAATATTTATGCATTTTCTGAGTCAGGATTAAGGAAGGCCACCCAAAACCTCATAGCAAACTCTGCAAAACATCCTTTTTTATAGACCTTGTGTCCTGGCTTCTCTTTTCTTTTATCTTTTTTTTTTCCTCCTTTCTTTTTTTATTTCCTCATATATTTATATCTATCAAGATAAATCACCAGCAAGTGCAGTCTTGGTTTCATCCGTCTGGTCTTCACCATTCATGACTCCTCCTGGTAAAATCACAATTATGTACCTGTATCCAGAGCAGAGGACTCAGGGCACCGCTGCAGACTGTAACCAGTTGTTAGCTAATGATGACCAGTATTTTCAGAGGGGATTAGGATTCTGGGTGCCCAGACACCCATAAAAGGTTTTGCATAGCTACACAGTGCTCCCAGAAATTGAGTTCCTTTGCCAGGGGCTTCAGATGGGGCACCAGAGATTAGAAAATGATTCTGAGAGGCTTTGCCCAGGAAAACTTGAAATAAATAAGTAGTCTGCTTTTCACAGCTGAGACCACAACATATATGCTTTTACCAGTAATCTACATAAGAAAAGGAGAAAGTGAAAGAAAATATCTTTCCGCAGTTTATGAATAACCACGTGAATCTGCTTTAGAGATTATTTGGCTTTGTCAGGGCTATGTGAGCGGGACATCACATCAGTATTTTTCTTCAGCCGTATGTATAGAAACGTGCGCAACAGAACGGAGGAAGCGTTGCCTAGAGGTCCATACACAGCACTTCTGGATAGAAGTCTTAGTTCCACCACTGTTTTGCTGAAACACCTTATGAAACCCCAGTTAATCTCTCTGCTTTGAGTTCAATTACCACTAAAGAATCCTACCACTGTGTCAATGGTCGCAAAGCCTCATAAGTGATGGTTTGCAAAGAGCTCAGAGGGCCCGAGTGCTGGAGGCGCTGAGAGCATTGGCCATGTGGTATGTATTAAGAAAGGCAGAGAAAGAGATTCCTGTGTTTAATGTTCATTTGTACAAGCTGAGACGAAGACAGGCAAACTGACTGGAGCTGCGCACTGGCCCACGAAAGCTCTGGGAGGAAATGCTGGGAGCCCTGGGCTGGTTTGTACCGCGGAGGAGACAGGCTGGCTGTGCTCAGATACATTAAGGGATGTTCTGAGGGAGAGCACACATCAAATACTCTCATTACCAAAATGACAGAAAATGCTGTTATGGCTTGAGGCAGCAGCAGGGAACATTTAGTATAAATATTAGGGAAAAAAAATCATAATTCCAAGAAGAGTTACAGCAATTGGAACAAACTATCAGGGGACACTGTGGAATCTCTTCTAAGCTTCCAGCCGTCGCTCTGGGAAGATTAAATAAATCCCAGTCCATGGCAGTAGTTGGGGTGGTCTGCATGATCCCCGGCACTCCCTTCAGCCTCAAACAATTCTCTGAATGGGAAGAATGGCTTGTTCGTAGAGCCCACAGCTTGGATAATGCACTGACTGCTCTTTCAATTATACACAGCTCTCCAGGGCAGGGCCCGTGTTTCTCTCTGCCTTTGGAAAGCACCCAGAACATATTAGGCAGCACCACAATATAAATAATAACAACCCACTGTCCCCATCTCAGCAGCGGAACAGCCGCTTTCTTCAGATTCCCTCCTGTGCTGTGAGCTGCAAGGCCAGACAGTAGCCCTCTCCAGCTGAGCAGTCATTTAAGAGTCAGCCGAAGGGCAAAATCCCATGGCTACAGCACATGACATGGAGAGTTGGTGTCAGTACAGCTCTGGCAACTCTCCATCCTCTTGTTTTTCCATCTTCTCAAGCAGGTAGTGGCTCCAAAGACAGGACTGCCACTATCCAGTGATTAATGGATACCTGAGCTGGGGGAGGAACACTGTCCTGCCTGGCAGATGGCGTGCTGGAGAAGACAGGATGGTCGCAGGCTAGGACAGGCACAAACTTGCTCACTCGGTAGCAATCCTGGAGCTGGACCACAGCGGGTGGTAGAACGGGTGCAGAGGCTGCTGTGGGTGGCAGCACCGGTTAGTGGAGTGGCCAGGCCTAGGAGGTGGCACATTATAGTTTTGGCATAATGCTAATTATTGGTACAGAGCTATTATAGGTGCTTCTATCCCTGTAATGCTGCCACCTGCTCTACAAGAGCTGTCCTCCTCAGCAGGCTGAATTGCACTGAATAAATTTGAGTTCCCCTTGCTAAAGCACCTCCCTTCCTGCCAGACTGCAGGGTTTTGGAAAGTCAGGATCACATCTCAAGCCAGAGTTTCTCTCATTCACACCAAGCAGGAGCAGAGCAGCCAGCTGAGAACCTGGGAAGGTGCCAAGAAAGAGCATCCCTGGGGTTCCCAGCTCTCTGCTGCAGTTGTTGCACAGATGGGAAGGTGGCTCTCGCAGCACAGCAAAGTCCCCTTTGGGCCCATCAGCTTGGATTGATGTTCCTTGTTCTCTCATTCGGGTCTGTAAAGGGGCTGTTTTTCCTGCAGTCAGCAGTCTTCAAGCATGCTGCTACCCTCTTCATGTTATGGAGGAGAGTAATACTGGTAGCTGCTTTTGGCAGGGGAGGAAAGAAAGACTGAGAACACACAGACACCCCCAGTGACTGCCAACTATACCTCTTCTGGGTGTAGGTCCTAGGAGTACTGATATGCAATGTGTCCTGTTTATGCTCTAACTTTTGAGCAGGAAAAATCATTTCAGTTAAGAGACCTGCATTAGTTCCTCACCAGTTACTGAGTGGCTTTGTCAGGTGTTCCGTATGCCACATCTGTCTAGCTGGATTGCTCCAGTGTGAGTTCCCAATCTGGAAACAGAGCAGGGAACTCTGCATTTTTTTGGCACTACACTCCTACTACAGAGTGTCTGCAGATTTATAGAGCTATAGCAATAGCATTGGCCACAAAACAATACTGGCTACAAGACACAGTTACGATGATACCTAAATAAGAACAGCTTCAAGCCAGAGAGAACATTCCCAGGGATGTCAGTAGAATCTAATTTCCTAGTTGGAGGGTGTTGAATGACTTATGGCTTCTGACTTTGGGGCCAGCAGATAATTCTTAACAACATAGGTTTACAAGGCACTGTGCAAACATGGTTCCTCCTCCACCCCCTGCAGGGATGGATAACTGAAGGCAATGGCTTTATGTTCAACATGGAAAAGATGATCTTCAAAAGGAGAAGGTGCGGGGACATTAAATGATTTTCTCACTGACACCAAAATGATGCCTGAGCAGAACACAATGAAGACCATAGCGGTACTTCATCCCCAGCACTGTGCTTAGACCGTAAGTTCTGAGTTTTTTCCTGATTTTTCCCTTGCTAATACAGGGCAGGCTCTCCGGACTACTTTGATGAAACTACAAAGCAGGAGCCACTTTTAACGGCAGATGACATCAGTTTGACACGGTAATAACAGACAGGTGATATTACTAGTTAGAGAAAGGCAAAGAACCACGATTCAGATCTGAATTAGCGTTCACAGCTGATTCAGAGCTAAAGCCAGGGTTTCAAAGATAAAAAATGCACAGCGCTTTTCCACCAGACAATCCACAACCAAACTGTAAATAGCGTACAGGCTCCTTCTGGTTTCAACTGTAATTGTAAACCACAAAGCCCCACAGAATAGTTAGTTGGGGATGAAGAGGTATACTGAAATCCACCTCTGCAGTCTCCACACCACTTTTGAGGAAAGGTCAGAGCACACCTAATCAGCCCAGGAGACAAACACCTTGGCAACCTCGTTAACCTGATGAGGTGCAGCTTTAAAAAGCCCTGCCCAGAGAAACTTCTGTTTCTCTAATCAAGTCTGTGAAGTTTTCATTTGTAGAGCTGGCTTGAAGGCAGACACACCACTGAACAATGTGAGGTGGCCGTGTTGTGAAGGGTGAGTGATGTTGAGGCTTTGCTATGGGGCTTTTTAATTGTCTTTATATTTTATTAGAAAAGAGGCAACTACAAACTATGTCTTAAAAGGGAATGATGTCTTAGACTCTGAGCAGAGCCTGGTAGCTGACTGTATGTGACTAGTAAGAGATTAATTGCCTAGATACTGATGGTTATGGTGAGGCCTCTAAAAGTTGTTTTTGCTTACTGTTGCACCCCCCAGCAGCTTTCTTACCCTGAAGAGCTTTGATACCTCTTGAGCATCAAAGGTGTTGTGGTCTGATGTTCAGGATTAGGTTCATTGCTGCTTGTATTTTGCTAGGGGATATTAATGTGAGACTATGCTATTGCTGCATATAATTGTTTTAAGTGATAACTGATCACAGCCTTTAAAGTCTTTGGATAGTAAAAAACCCTTCCTAATGAAATCATAGTAAAAAGAGATGGAACAAACTGTATTTTGTGGCAAACTGGACAAGAAGGGATGTGTTTATGTTGCTGGTGGAGAGGCTTTGAAGGGCTTTGAAGGCAATGAAGTCCTGGGACAGACTGCTTGGGAGTGCCCAGAGCCTCCAGAGTGGCAAAGCTCTGAGGGTAGTTGGGGAAGAGCCGATAAGGTGAGACAGAAGTGGAGCTAATCCAGAGGCATGGAAATGAGATGAGCTGGGCTTTGGGGGTTTGTGTGTTTTTTGGATTGCTTTTCGGCTTGGAATATAAAGGTATTTCAAAAGTGCTTCTTGTTGTACATCTGTTTCCACTGAAATCTATCTGTATCTCACTCTTGATGGCAGTGGGAGCAGAGTTAAACTAGTTTTGCAAGTCTCAGCCTTACCAGTCACTTCAAATGACCACTGTGATGCTGAAGCTTTTGGCCTGGGGTAACTCTTTTCCCTCTGGCACAAGGCAGTACTGCCCTGAACAACAGATAAGTTTGTTTTCTTCTCTTCTTCATTTCTTATTCTTTCTGTGGTTCTGAAGGATTCTTTGTGACGGATGTTAGTGTTCATCTCTCCCTTATTAATATTCCCATACTATTTAGTAACACGTTTCTGCTGTTACAGTGCTGCCTGACAGCTTACGCTTGCAGTATGTTGAGCCAAGATGTGTAGAAGTCCTGTCTGGCTCCGCTCCTTCCTTATGGCCTGATTCAGAGGGAGGTTAGCTTGGCAGAGGGAGAAGGAGAGAGGAATAATTATGCCAAGACAATGTGTTTGGCAAGAGGCTTCTGTCTTCCTCCCATAACAACTACATTAAATGTTTCTAAGTGAGCAGGAGCTAGTATTTTTTTCCTATTCAGGCATCTTCCTTTCTCTGGATCCTTTTCTGCAGCTGGGCTTAAGCTCAGTGTGTTTTTCTGCTTCTCATCAGGAGCACCAAGGTTAAGACTGGTGTTTCCAAAATTAGGTGGGTGTTTTTGAGGGGCAGGACCTGACAGAGCACAGCTAGCTGACTCAGATATTCACCTTATGCCAGGCAGAATAGAAATAGCTGAAGCATCTGGACACTTTTCAGAAGTGTCATCCTTTTGAGTGACAGCTTGGAGCTGAACTAGGTATGGGGAGCTGGGGGGGAGGAAAGGGGGAGCACTGCTGGGTGTGGGAGAGGGAAACAAAGCAGGAAGAGTAGGCTCAGCTGGTGCAAGAGGGGAGCAGAGGTGCAAATGAACTTTCCTCTTCACCCTCACTGGAGCTGCCCATGAATGTGAAACTCTTATCTTGAGCCTCTCCCCCTGTCCTCTGGGCACCCGGTGCTGGGAAGCTGGCTTGGGGCCATCTGATCTAATTCTGGAACAGTTCTCAGGTTTTCTCTCCTTGGTTTCCCAAGTCTGTCAGGAGAGGCACACAGGCATATATTAACCCTGGGACAACTGCTGCTTGCCAGTCCCAGCTGTGCATCTCATTAGCAGAAATCACCATACTGCTGACCCTCTCAGCTGAGGAAATACTAGTGCTCTGACGACACGACCCCACCTCCGAGTGCCTGGCCCATCAAGAAATGGAAATATCGCCGCAGCTGAGGCTGTGCCTTACACTGATCTGTTTGTTTGTTTGGCTTTCCTAATGCCTGGGTAGTGCCCTTGGGGTTAGCTGGTGTTTCAGATGAGCCCCAAAGAGGGAGAAAGACCTTGAGGGTTGACTTCCTTCCAAGCTGACCTGTCTGTTCCAAGAAACAGAAACTTTCCATGCTGTATAAAGCAACTGGCCCTCCGCTTGTTTACAGGGTCTCTCATATGTAACACTGCACGTTGCATTTTACAGGACATAAATAAAAATTGCATAACAGGCTTTCATCTCCAAGCTCGGTGAGGAGCTCTGTCCCAGCCACTGCTGTGTCCGCCCACATGGGGAACACCTATTACATGTAGCAGAGGTGGGGAGATGAGAGAAGTAAAGGGAATAGGGCAGAATTTGTAGTGGTTTAAAGGGAGAGGCTATGAGGTGAATTTTTTTTGGCAAATTTCAGTCTTAATATGTGAGAGCAGATCTTACTTTATCTGCATGATGGATGATATCATGAGCCTCCTTAATACATACATATTGTACGTATAGTAAAGGGTGGGAATGGAAGACGGGGGAGGAAGAAAGAGGTCTGTGTATAAACAAATAAATGAAAAAAATTAATCTGTGGGAGATGAAGAGAGCGTGTTACTTAAGATGCTGTACCTTTAATCCTATACTGTCTGTGTGAATTTTACTGGGGAAAAAATTGCTACTGAAACTGGTGATCTAAAAGGGATTTTATCACTGACAAATGACTACAGACATTTTTTTCCTTTTCATTTATGAATATCAACATTAAAATGACAGTACCACCCAGCCTGAAAGAATTTGCTGGGGCAGGGTGATATGCAAGGGACGGAAAGCCCTGTGAACATGCTCTTGGTAGGGGAGGTTTCTGCCAGAACTGAAGGTGACCGATCTGTTTCGGTAGGTGGTGGCAGCTGGATCTCTGACACATTTCCCGAAGAACAACCAGTCCTTTCCTCATAGTATAAAGCAGGAGAGAAGACTGCCTGCCCTTGAGGCTGTAGCTGTGTGGAAACTGGAGAGGTGTGTTTATCTTTGGCTATAAAATCCTTTCGGCCATTGAACAGGCGACACTGTGGATTAGATGGTTCCCCTTTCTAGACGCCTGGGTGACTGCGGGTACCTAGAGCCTTTCACATTTTGTCACCAACTCGGAATTTGCATGGGATGGGATAGGAGGCATTATAGGTCAGCACTCTTTGACAGCTGTTTAATGGCTTGTGGAAATAGAAATGTTGGGCATGGTCCAGTTTCCGTGGGGTCATATGTCAGCACCACAGATCCTCCCATCATAACTGACACTAATTGTTGCCCTTATTGGCAGCCTCAGGAGAATGGCCATGGATGAGGGAAACCTCAAAGGCTAAAGTTTAGGTGTGCTGGCAGGATGGTGTGGCAGAAGGTTAGAGTTGCTTCCTTTGCTGCAGTTATTTCTGTAGAGAGAAGTGGTCATGCTCCTGTGTTGCGGCTCTCATGCCTCTGCAGAGTGTCCTGTTTGCTGGACAATGAAGTGTAGGCACGTGGCTTTGTTGATATCTTCTGTATCTTCTTCCTGGGGAGTGAAATAAGTAAATACCCAGAACAAAATAAGTGAAACACTTGGGTCCTGGAATACAGATGGGGGACACTTTGTCTGTTTTATAGGGGAGTGGTGGGCTTTGGTTAGAGATGTAAAACAGAGGTCTGCTCAGGTCAGTTGGTCAATGGTGGTAAATGTTTTTGGGAGAGCTACCAGTAGGCTCCACAACCCACCCATTTCCCCCATGTCCTTAGCTTTGTGAAACACTCCATTCTCTGCAGAGACCAGTGCAATGCAGGTTTAGTGCAATCCATGGTGAATTTGCACATGGAGTTACCAGGACTTGGTATGCAAGTTGCATGTATGCAAATGCAGTATGCACCACTGATTAAATTTGAAATGTCCTGTTAACTGGATGTAGCAGATGGTGCATATGATCTGTTTGTACCTTTGTTCCAGGGGTGTCTACCGTAGAGAACTGCAGAGCTGTGAGGTTAGGAAGTTGCTTATTTTGGTCATTATCTGTAAAATTACAAGAGAAAAGATGATGGATGGCAAAAACCTGGAGGGGTTTGTTGCCTACAGAATGACATCATTTTGACAGTGCAAATAGATGCTTTCAAATAGTTGATGTGTGAAAAAATGTTTGTTTTCTGCTTTTATTTGCATGAAACTCATGAGGAGAAGCCGTACTGCTTTGTCTTTCATTAAGAAGGGATTTATTCTTTCACAGACATCTCAAATGACACCATGGATGCAATAATTATCTGGGAATACCTGTACTGTGAGATGCTTGGATGCCAATAATAACAATTAATCTACAGGTTGGATTCACATATAGCTTAATTCTACAAGTCCTTAGGCTCCAAATTTTTAAAGCTGTAACATGCATATTCACATGCTTAAATGCTGAACTTTTGTTTTGGGAAGGGGGCACAGTCTTACAGGGAATAGGAAAGTCTCTGTTTGACTCTTCCATTCCCTGTGACTGAAATACCAAGTTTTCAGAATGTTCTTACAAATTGTTTCTGCTGAAAAGAGCCATTACTTTAAAAAGTCTACATGTTCTGCTTCAGTGTTTTCAGAACAAAATATTACAGAAATGCAGAAATATCTTGACAGTTTTGAAAAAATCCAACAAGCTTTCAATATGGTTAAATAACCTGTAGAGAGAGCTTTTGGAGCAATCAGATATTTCTGGCTTTAAAAAGTTGTTAAACAATTTCTTTTTTTTATTTTAAATAAAATCTTTTGAGTCAATGGAATCTGCATTTCCTGGATTTTTCAGTTTTGCACTGGACTGAAAAACTTGGCTATTTGCCCAGCTGTGGTCATTTTCAGGTGGAAGTGAAACACATTGGTAAAAATCCGTGCAAGATTTGCACCTCGAACACCATGCAACTCTGCTACTGAGTGGCACCATGAAACCTGAGGAACTTTCGTACTTTCAGGTAGATGGAGACATGGGTTGGTAGGCTAGAGAGGGGGCTTCAATGGGATAATTTACAAAAGACCTCAAATTTGGCATTTCATGTCAGTGTATTGCTTTCATTTAGAGACATGTAGAAGGTCAGTTAGGCTCCAAATACCTTTTTCTCCTATCTGTTGGCTGGAATAAAAGTGCCATGCTGAAACAACTAAAAAGTAAATATCTGGAGCCCATATTCAGACCACTCATAATCTGGTTTATTTTGAACTTCCAAGCTCTAATAATATTTTTACCTCTCTTCAGAGTATAACCCACCTACTTCTATTAAAACCAGGTACTTATTAACCCCACAGTAATAAACCTCTGTGTGCAGCAACTGTTAGTCAACAAAATACTGTGTGCCATAGAATAGCTCCACAATAAAAAGGCAGTCCATCTGAAAAGTGTCAGTGCAGTGATGAAGTCCAAACACCTTAGGAAGGAGGCAAATATGTTATTGGTTTTGGCCATAAAGAAACTATTAGAAGTATTAATACTTTTAAAAATAACTTCAATGTGTTTTGGTGCTGCTTGAAAAATACCAAAAAAGCGTGAAGGGCTGCAGGGAAAGCCCTCTGAAATGCTGTCCTTCAGTGACTTTTTATTTCCACTTATCTCTGTCCTCTTATAATGAATGCCCAGCTCCTCAAGCGCTCTGTCATGGTCCCGTATCACCTTTTCCTCTGTCGTGTTAGCTCCAATGACACTCGTGAGCTTGCTATAGGACTCTGATTCTGGTATACTCAATGTGAGTCTTCTCAATATCACTGCTGCGCACAGTGCAGTGGGGTTTGATGGACGTGTTCTCATGTAACAAAATATACCCAAGCCCAAACTGCAAATATGGAACACAGCATGGCCACAGCTCAAAATGATGGTCATAATTATTTGTATTGGAAACTTCCCACACCATGCAATTCTCTTCTTCAGAATAATAAACATCTTGAACCTCAGCTCTAGGTTTTATTTTATGATGTCAACAGTTCTTAATCATAGAAGTGAGGAAATGCCAAAATCTTACACAGCAGAAGATCCTAATGTTCCCAACTAATGTGGCACTTAGACTCTAAATGCTGAACTTGTGGTGTTCTGCTTCAAGTAGAGAGTTGTGTTTCACAAAATAGGGACCAGATGAGAAGGATGTGCTGTCTTACTGACGAAATGCTGTCAGATGCCTCCTGGCTCTTGATGCAAGTTGATGTTGAAACAGTAAATATTCCTGTGGAAGGGAGATGTGAACACAGAGGAAAGAATTAAAGGGGTGGGGGGAAAAGATCCTCTAGGTTTGGAGCAGGCATGAAATGCAGGTAGCGCTGCTGGCAAAAATTTGGACAGAAGCAGTAGGAAGGTGTCCAGAGCATTCTGTCGTGGTGTTGCCAGTAGTAGAGCTGCTTCCTCAGCTGGCCTGGCAGGCAGCGGAATGAGGTCTCCTGTCAGCTCTTGCGCTGGGTTATTGGAACTGAACTGTGACCATGCTCTTTGGGGTGCTGGTGGTGCAGAAGACAGTGGGCTCAGTCGGAGTCATTTCAAGACTTGCAATCCATTTTTTAAGAAAAGAAATTTTGAAAGGATCATTCTAACATCAATGAAAAGCAAGGAGAAATGCCAGTGATGGGGGAAAATAGCTGATTGCAGGTTAAGATGTGCTGGTCTTCCAGGAAGTGTTTATAGATGGATATGGTGTAGCCCCTAGCGCTAATGTCTGACTCAGGAAGGGTGCTTGTGGAGGAAAGGAGGAAGCGGGGAGGCCGTATCTCCGAAGCAGTGCCAGCTAGCTGGTATTTTCAGCTCTTGCTGACAAAGCTGTGATCTCTGCTAGAGCCACGTGTGGGTTGGTCTCCTCCCTCCTGCCTGCACTGTCTCACAACAGGGAAATTTACTGCCGGAATGTCCCAGGGATGGATAAATATGGCAGCGGGAGCCAGCTGCCTGGTCCTGCTGCAGTGGTGGCGGCTTCCCATGGGCTGGCCCTGGCTCCGTGCGGGAGGAGGTGATGTGTCATTCCATGCCACTGCCAACAGATTTATGGTGAAGACTAACCTTGGGTCTCAGTTTTTCTTTCCGAGTTTTCTCTTTTAACCTGACTACAGTGTGACTGGACAGATAGCCATCCCTAGGGCTGCTATTCCCACTTCCTTGGCTGCAACACAGCTCTCCAACCAGTGGTGTGGTTAATTAAGGCCTATCAAAACCAGTCTATTCAGAGTGATTGTTCAGATGGCTGGCTGGTCCAGCCTGCAGTCACAGGGCACAGAAGCCGTGCATGGTAGAGATGAGCCCCTGTGTTTTCAGGCTAAATTATAACCACATTACATACCATGCAGTTCTTACTGAAACCAAGTCCAGTTTGAGTCTTTAAGCTGGAACAGAATGAATAGACCACATCTTTGGGGAGTGTGGGCCAGCCGATGGCTTAAAAAACAAAACAAAAAAACACAACCCAAAACACAGCCAAAGAACTCTAAACCAACTCTGCTTTGTGTCCAAAGACTGAAAGATAATTTGAAATGACTTCTCAAAATCCCTTCGTGGTGTGGGCAGCTAAAGCCATCGGGTATTTTGTTTACTTGTCTATAGAACATGTTTCTGTTGAATTCTGGCACTGCACACTGCTGCTTGTTTAAACATGCCTGGGAGGAGACGCAGTGTGAAAACACTCTTTAAATCAATAAAAATAGTTGTAAAACTGAACAAACACTCCAGATTGGAACAGTTCATGAGCTTCAGGATCAAAATGTGATTTTTTTTTTTGAAGTGTGGATCTCTACACCTAATTTGGTGATCAGGCAAGTATGAATGGCTGTGGAGGGGAAACAGCTCTGGAAGAATCCAGATCTAAGAATACTCTTAGTGTCTTGGACCAATTTTCTTCAGATTCAGAGATGGTGCTTGATGGGTTAGTTAACTAACAGGAGTATTACTATTTTTATTTCCTTTTCTTTTTTTTTAAAAAAAGGAAACTTAGGGCTTTGGAAATTCTTAACAGAAATTTTCAAAGCTTCTGAGAGAAGATTAGTTTTAAAGTTTTTATTTTGGTAAAAGCAGTTTAGGGGCTTAGAAACCAAACTATTTTAAAACTGATTAATTTTTATGCCATCTTGGATAAATTAATCTTGTGCCATTTTAACTGCAATTATTTTAATGAGTACTTTTGATCTATTTATTTATATACAGTCTCTACACATTGATAACAATTCTAATGTAAACTAGCAATGTAAGGTAAAGCTTTTTTCAAAAAATTTCCTTACATTTCTTTAGGATGAAATTTCTAAACAATGAAACATGGATAACTTCATGTGTTTTACCAATTCTAAATTAGGGATGTCATGAAAAGGATTCTGAAGCTCGGAAAACTTCCAAAGAGAAAAGGGTCACATTTTAGACAAATTTGAAATTTTTTTTTTTTAGAGCCTGTTCTGATTTTTGCACTCGCTGGGATATTTTTTCAGGTAACTCTGTTTGAAGCACTGAGGTTTGTTCTGTGTTGTATTCGTGGTTTGCCCCGGTACTGAGCTTTGAATGTAAAAAATTAGGAATGCAAAGTAGAGGAAAACCAGGAGAAGTGTAAAATCTCTGCAAACAGAAGCTGCTGTGCATCGTGCAGTGCTAGCCAAGCCAAACAATCAACGTAAGACTTAGAGCTGGATCCCAAGACCTTGGAGCTGTAAAATTGGATCCAATTTGTTCCTATTGCACTCACAGCAAGGGGCTGAGTGTTGCATGTTGTCGTGCCCACATGGGCAGAGTACAGGCCAGGTCGTCTTGTGCAGCATGAAGAAATAACATCCTGGGAAATGAAACAAGGAATAAACGAAGAAAAGTCTTACCTGTATCACTGGTAGTGAATGGTCATCAAAATGCAAAATAAAGCTAGGCAGCTTGATTTCCCCCCAGCCATGCACTCCCCTTTGGCTTTTGTGTAAATAAAGAAAAAACTTAAATTCCCTGCCCTTAAAGAGCACCTTATTCTAAGAATGAGGACAGCTTGGCCATCTGACAGTTTGAGCTGGAAGATGTTCAACCCAATTGGTGCATCTCCTGTGGAGTATAGCACTGCTACAGTGTAGCGTGTTTTGGAACTAGCTCTTGATTAACAATGTTCGGTGGAGTGGAAGCAAAAATAATTAGAAAATATTTTAAAGCTCCCTTTGAATGTAATCCATGGGCACAGATTTTTAAACAATGTCAGCTTCAACAATCTCGGAGATGACTCATGCAAGGATAAGTTCAAGGGTAGCGATATCACTCCAGCACCTGGTACTGCTGTTAGCATGAGGAGGTGATTGCTGTGTCTTTAAACAAGCATGTGCTTTTTTTTCCTAGGAGGTGTAATTTGTCTTTTCAATTTGTTTTAAATGAGCACAAAGAGGCACTTAGTGTTAGATCCTCAGGTGGTGAAAAAAAATCCTATCTTTGCTGATTTATTTCAGCTACAGATGTGCCTCAGTCCATGGTTGGGGCTTTGCAGAAGCCCTGACCTGACTCTAGTGGTGTTTCTGCATTAACTCAACAGGACCGGTCCTGAGCATTGTGTCTGTGTGTATGTGCTCACACATCTAGGCATTTATGTACAGATATACACGTGTGTGTATAAACATCTTTTCAGTCTGAAGCCATGTTTTGGAGAAAGCAAAGGCTTTGTCCCAGAGCAATCATACAGGGTAGTCCAAGCTGGTCTGTGTGTGCTGGGGGAAGGAGGGGAAGCCAGGAAAATATCCACGCAGTGCAGAGCTCGAGTGAGGGTCCTCAGCCATAAGATTTGGAGACCACTCCAACTTCATCTTTGTGCACCCCATCTTTGCTTCTAGGTGTAACTAATGTAGCTTGGGTATAGAAGGCTTTTACGATAATCTGACGTGCTGTGAAGCGTCGTACTATGCATCAGAAGTATGTTTTCATCTTGCAAGCTCTTGATAGAGCCTGAGTAGTTTTGGTTAATCCTGATTTGGTGAGTGCTGACTCTTTCTGCTTCAGTCCCTTCCAGAAGAAATTCTGTGGGTGCAACTGTTAACAAACTGGTTGTGAGGGCCTGTGCGAGTTGGTGCTGCTCGCTTGTGCCTACAGGTGCATTTAAACATGAGCACAAATGTGCACAAGGGGAAATGCTCTTGCCATGAAATAGTGTCAGGAGACAGGATGAGGCTGACTGCTTTGAGGATGGCTACTAGTGATACTGTGTTCATATCACCAACACCCAGTATGAGACCCAATCTTAGGAGATGCTGAACTCCACTAAGTTTGTGCCTTATGCGCAATCTTCATTTTCATTCAGTTTTATTTATACATCCTATTCTATGGTGGCTGCCATGTAATATAGGTTTAGTGTCCCATGCTGTTCCTGGGTGTTTGAAGTCCTTCAATGTCCACTCATATTTTTACTTACCCTGCTGATTACTGCTTCTCAGAATTGAGTGGACTTGAGTTATCTGCCTAAAACCACCAAATTGTACTTAATCCTATGGGCATCCTGGTCTGTTGTGTATGAGATTGTATATGGGTTGTGTATTGTTTGGTGTATAGCACACAACACCGTGTAGTTATGGCAATAGGTTTGTTTGTCTGCCTTTTCTCCTTGCAAGGCTAGCAGTTTTTCCTCTATCTCTATTGCAATAATTTTGGATGGCTACATCTGCTCAAATCCAAAGTTTCAGTGTATTTTAAGTCTTAAAAAAAAAAGGCACCTTTTAGAGTATCTTGAAAGGGAAGAAAGAGGAATGCATCCCGACTGTCATGTTTTAGTACAGCCATGCTTTCAAGCACCTCAACATTTACCTGTTTATCAAGCAACTACTTGATGGTACAAGTGCTGTAGGAGGCTGTGATGATTCCTCAGGCAGTTGTTCCTCCTGCTTCCCGCTATAGCACACCTCGATGCTTCTATGGTATCAATGTCTCTGTACATCCTCTTAGAAGAATGTTAGTGTGCTAATGCTGACACATCCAACACTGGTCAAGTATCGGTGATATGCAGAAGAGGAGGCTCAGGAGCTGATGGAGTTAGGACGAAGGGGGAAGCAAGGCATCTCTAGAGGAAGAAGCACAACTGGGGCTGCTAGAAGCAACTTTGGGAGCTACAGAAGTTTGAGAAGAGGCTGAAAGAAATGGCTCACAGTCATAAGCAAGGACCCTCTGTAGCATCTAATTACTACTTGGTCAGAGAGGGCTTTGAAAACCAAAATCTTCTCTTCAACCTAGCTTTTAGCAGCCTGGACATAGGATTGCTTTCAAGCATGCAGTAAGTGTAATCAGTTACATGGTTATATATTTGCTTTTTATGCCTTTGCTGCGAGGAAAGGTCATGAAGGAATTGCTAGCTAGTGATTCTGTAGATGGTCCCAAATGTGCCCGAATAGTTCCTGTGATTAGTATCTGGCTCGAAGTGAGGTGGCTTCACACAGTGACCTATGACTCATATGTGTTGCCATGTTTCTGCCTTCAGAGACATGTATTGGAGGCTGCATCTAAAGGTATCCGAGAGGACTTAGTGATTGGAGTGCTTGAATGAGGCCCTGCTGACAGTTTTTCTGCTTTTTTTCCAAGGCAGAAGACAGGTTATCTTTAGCCAAGCAAGTCTCTGACTTAGAATCACAGAATCATAGGGTTGGAAGGGACCTTAGTAGATCATCTAGTCCAACCCCCCTGCTTGTTCCCTTCCACCTGTTTCACTTCAGCCGAAAGTAACTAGTAATTTCTGGCTAAGCAGCCCGAGGGGAGCTGGGTTACTGAGAAAATGTCACCTCAGGTTCCCCTCCATTTCTGCAAATACAAATGCAAAGACTCTGTTAGAAGCAGCATGGGTTTGTGAATGACTTCTCTAGTAATTGAGAGATTGAGATTAACTTCCATGCTCGCATCTCACTCAAGAAAACTAGAGACTCATTTTTCACCTTAGCTAGCAATCTTTTGCCTGTCCCGTTCTTCCTCTGTTGCCTATTTAGGCTGTAAGAATTCAAGGCATGGTTTGTCCTCATGATGTGTTTGTGTAACACGCTGGCCTGTGGTTTCATGTCCACATCTGTGCCCGATCTGCAGAGGATATTGGTCTGTTATAGCTCCCAGCTGCCTGGCCTGGCTTTCCACCTCAAACTGCAGAGAATCCTGCTTTTATTGCTCTGCTGGTCCCTGTTTCAACCCTGGTACTTGCCACATCTGTACAGAGCAGGGCAAAACTGGCCCCAATGTCTGCGAGAAATGTTATGGCAATAAAAATAATAAGAGGAAAAGGAGAAAGTGAGAAACTGGCCTGTGAGGCTTGACTTTTGCTATAGGTCACTGATGGAAGTGTATCATCTGCCTTGCCAAGTGGTATTTTTCCAGCATCCTTTACTACTTTTTTTTTTTCTTCCCCCTAATCAGTGTTACACTGCATTTATAGGAATTCCCTCCCCTTGCCTCCCAGACATCGGCTCATCCCCGGCCCCTTCTGATAGGCAGCTCCTTTTATGTTTGCTCTCTCAGCCTTACCGTTTCAACAGAGCAGAATGCCGGTGTTGGTTTTCTCGCTGGGAGTGACTCAGAAAGGGGATTTGTGCGTGGCCGGGCGCCAGGGAAGAAAACACACTGTCAATGTACATTAGTGTGGTGCCAAGCCCTCCCTGGGCACAGTAACTTTCCTCTCAAGGCTGCTGTGTGCCAGGAAGGGAAGACGCACGGAACAGAGGAGAAGGAGGCCAATGGGAGCCACTTGTGCTAAAAACTGACCTGGCAAACTTGGATCGACTACGTGCCCTTTTTCTGGCACTTGGAAGGTACTTCTCCAGAAGACAAATAAAGGTCTCTAGTATTGTCTGGCGGTTGTTCACGTCCCACCTGGTAAATGCTGTGCCTGCAGATTTCATGACAGATACCTTTATTCTCTTGCACATGTGCACTTGTAGGCTCCTGGAGCTGCTTTAGGTGGAGGATAGGATAAATTACCCGGATGAGAAGAAGCAGCTATTGTGTGCTGGAGTAAGTCAGGCTGTTTCACTTAATCTGGTTCTGTGCTCCCATCACACGGCTTTCGGGACTCTGGGGTGGGTGGGAATATTATGAAGAGCGCGAAGGTTGGTGTTACACAGAAAAGTGATGACGCATGGGAATTTCGACTAGTGGTAGAGGTGGATTTTTACCCCTCCTGCCTGTAAGCCCCACATTCAGAACACACTGCTGGGATATTACTGGTGGTGTGTAAAGTTGTGCAGTTTCTTGCTGGGAGCTCTGTGTCTTGAAGAGTGAGGTAGTTCAGGTACCCATATAATGGTAACAGGTGGCACTAAGATGATCTGACCTGCTGGAGGACCTGTGAGCTCGTGTTTATTATGGGAAACATTGCTGAGTTTAATGCATGAGTTTTCCTTGAGATTAATCCATTCCTATTCAGGTCTCAGGTGTTTGTCACTTGTTCAGGGCCAAATTTGGATACTCTTGTGAATACTGTTTAGCACCTTCTCTTGGTACAATGGCAAGGGCCTGTTCTGCGTGGTCAGGATGTGATGGCTGGTGTCTGGCACGGCCAAACCTCCCACCTGCACGCAGTATGCAGCAGGGGACATCACTGCCAGCCCCAAGCGAACAGTCATCATGAAAAGAATGTGCTCCTGAAATAGGATTAACTTGTATTTCCAAAGGTTGATAGGTATAATTTGTGGTGTCTACAGAAGTGAGAGAGACAAGGCCAGGCAAGATAAGACGATATTTTTCACTCAGTCCTGCTGGGACAGAGGCAGGGAGAAAAGTGGGGCTGGTCATAAGTGCCTCATGGCTCACAGCAGCAGAAATGAGGCTCTACACTCTGTCTTGGCAGTTTTCTCACCTGTGTCATGGAAATGTAAAATATTGAACCAGCTGATGAACCTCAGCTTGCACATCTTGGGGGGAAAAAAAATGTTCTAACGTTTACCAGCTTCAGGAATGGTGAAGCTTTAATTATATTTTCAAAGCTCCTAAAAATCCCCAGAAGGGAAACCACCATGTACATTACTAAATACAGAGTACCTTGGTAGGAGAGCATGTGTGAAATGTTTGGTTCTGCTTAGATTTAAAGCAAACATAATTACAAGTAGTCTGTTGTGTCCAGCAAATAGAGGAGTGGAAAAGGGAAGCAATTTTGGTACCAGTGCATCTTAGTGCTGTAGACTCTGAGCTGCTAACACTGTCTATGAGCTGACTGAGAGCAGGATGGCTTGGCTGTAACTACAAAGTCTTCAGGACCCTTCTGCAAAGAATGAATGGTAGGGATGTAGTTGCCTGCCAGCTTTGTATCTGAGGGGGGAAGTCCTATGGGTGAGGTGTGGGCAGCCCCACACAAAGCCAACAGGCTGGTGACAGGAATGGGACTGAAAGGACAAAAGGAGCCATATGTAAGCACTCCAGATTCTTATAGATCAAGAAAAGAATAATAATTGCAAATAGCAGATTCTCAGTTGTTTCATGCAGCTGTGAATACTTGTCTCCGAAACCAGACATGAGATGAAAGCGTGTGAGAAACAACGGTTTTCCAAATCTGTTCTCCAACTCATGCAGAGAGGAAATGCACAGTGTGTTTTAGAAGCTGGCTGAAGGAAATGTTCTTAACTTTTTCCTGCCTTTTCCCCTAGTGGCTTCTTTCCTTAACATCCCAGTCTTTAAGAAAAACTCATGTTCTAATGTAACAAAAATATAGTTCCTCTCTATTTTTAGAAACTACAAAAACAAGTCTAATAAATGGAGAATGATGGTGGTCAGGGAGCTCAGGTTGACTTGGATATCGAGCAGAAATAGATGTGGACGTAACCATCCGAAGATCCCATAAAGTGCATTTCTTTTCTTTTTTTTTCCTCTTTTCTTGGAACTATTATGATTTCATGATTTTGGGATCATGTATAAATAAATCTGGCCAGCAGACTTGGCCAGAGGTTTGGAAAGATAATTTCTTGCACTTTTTTTTTGAAGAATGACTAAAATTAAGCATGAGAAGTTTTACTGATAACTGTAAAATATTATTGGGTGATTTTTCTGTCAGGTTTTGCAAATGTGAACCTAAGGTCCAGTAGTCATTGAGAAACCAAGTCCCACTCTGAAGAGAGAAAAAAAAGTAAGCATAAACCAAAAAAACCTTGAGAACAACAAGATGATAAAAATGAGGCAAGAGCAATACGTAAGATGGCTTCTGGAAAAGTATTTCCTAATTGCTGGTTTGTTGGTCATTCTAAACTCAAGGAGCTTCAATGCTTGAGGCATTTAAAGCCAGGCTGCACAAAGCATTGGAGAGCAGATAAATACCGCACAGGGTTTAGAGGGAGGGTAGACGCTGCAGGAACCTCAGTAGAGGTTCCCCCATTTTTAAGCTAGCATTGCCCTTGGACCAACTCCATGGTACAGCTTTTCTCAATCTCAGAAAAGGCTGGGGTGAGTGGGATGTTCACTAGCCAGGAGGCCTTTTGTCTTACCTGATAAAATAAAGGTCTTTGGAATTAGACTTTTGAATCCCTCTCAACTTGCAGGATTGTAGATTCTACCTCAACAGGGATACTGGTCTTTAGAAGCTAGGGAAGTATGCTCTAAATAACAAGGATCCTCTGTTGGTAGCCGTAAATACAATAGACCAGAAAGTCAAGGAACATACTTCAGTGTTTTCTCTTGGTTGGTACCAGAAGGGCTGGGTTCACAGTGGGACCTAGACTGTACTGTGCCAAGTAAATGCACAGACACTGGAAATCTGGAATCAAGCCCTGGCCCTGAACTGGGAAGCCCAGGGATGAATTCTGCTTTCCCACATCCTGTAATATGCTCTTGGCCACAAAATTGCTGGCTGAAATAGGAACAGAACCAAATAAGTTTTTTAACTGTTGTCTCCCTAGCTGGGGTTTTTGCGGCAAGCCCAAATCAGGATGTCTTCACATTATCTGGCAGTGAGGTTTTACAGGTGGGATTTTCAGGCAAGCACCTGCTATTCTACATTTTAAAAGTCTTGGAGGCTCCTTGTTGGATCTGTGGTGTCAGGATTTAGAGCATGTGTGACAGCAGAATCTCGTGTACCTGGAGCAGTTGATAGGCACAAGCAGTCACACTAGCTTCTGAGTTTGGAGGAGGCACTGAGGTACAAGCTCAACTGACCCCTAAATGAGGAGGAGACTATTTATACATATGCAATGGAAGAGAATAGACTGTACTGTATGTAACAGCTTTACAGAGTGTTTGAGATATAAATATATTCATTCCATTGGGTCCTTCCTCCAAAATGACAGCTCCCCGATGAAAGCTATGTTCATGTCAGGGTCTATAGATCAAAGTCATACATAGAAAGGTTAGATCAAGGTTGTATTTGGAGAGAAAGTTCCCTATGCGGACACTTCCAGAAAGGCCAAATCAGGTAAAGGCTCCCTCTCTTTAACTAGTGTTCAGAAATACCTGGAGAGAGGTATTTAGTACACGTGCATTGGATTGGTAGAGAAGGGTAGCAACACTAAAAGCAGTTGTCTCTTTTCTACAAGTGTGCCTGCTCTGACCTGGCTGAAAGGTCCACTGGTAGAGGAAATTAGTTCACTTAAGTTTCACCCAATGCTTCCCCATCTCTCTGGCTAGCTGATGCATATTCCTCCAAATGCAGACACGTCCTGGGTGGTGGACCAGCTTCTTTAAAGATGCTCTGCTGGTAGGAAAAGACCTTAAGGCAGGTGGTGCTCTTAAAGCTGCCCTCTTTTGCAAAGGCCTCATCATGTGAGGATTAGCTTTCGATTCATCTTTTCTGCCTTTCTGGCCCCAGTATTCATCATAATGTCTGGGGAGGAAACTCATGCAGTGTGCAGTCGGCTCCATCAAATATCCTCCAATGGGGCCCTTAGTAATTGCTAGAGAATGCCACTTTCTAGATTTTAAATTTTTTTAAACCCCAACCCACTTTTCACATTTTTTTATGGAACACCTTTCTCAGTGGGCCTTTAGCCTACTCAGTGATGAGAGTGGTCTCAGCAGCTGTGGCCAGCAGTACTCAGTTCTGGCACCCTTGGCTCTAGAGCAACTGTCTTGCCGGGACATTGATTCCCTCTAGAGGGCATTGGTCANGGGGGGGGGATAGTCAGATAGATACTCTGACTGAAGGTTTCGCTTTCTTGAATTTCTAGACCCACCTTCTGACTACATGCAACCAAAGAAGCATGGGGGTGTAGTACAGGCTAATGACCAGAAGACCAAGCTTTCCTTCTCCAAAGCATAAATTTTTCAAGACATACCCAAGAAATCCTGTAGATGATAATAGAACAAACAGGCTAAAGGTTGAATTTTCATTCTAAATCAAGTTCTTATTCATACAATCTAAAGTACCCAAACTTATGACCCGTTCTAACTTTTTCCAACATCTATTGCTTGTTTCTGAATTAGTATCTGTGTGTCTAACTTATGGTTTTGGATTAGAGGAAGATAATTTTATTTTTGACTGAAGCTAAATGCTTTTGTTATAAGTAAAGACTTTGATTGCTCTTGCTTCCCCCATGAATACCTGTCATTGCCAGCTTTCCCTATGCTGTTGTCTAGTCCATATAGCTCTGTCATGTCCCCTGTGATTTCTCTTCATGTTGAACTGTATAGGCCTTTCCTTCATGCCTTTGTGTGTAGGAATTTGTCTTACACCTCCATTGCCTATTTCTAGACTTCTTCCAGGTTTGCCACAGGGTTGGAATGTGATATTTTAGGCAGGATAAACTATTGCTAAGAATTGACGCTTCATTATTTAATACAGTGATTAATTGAACTAGACTGCTGGGCAGCAAAGAATGAAGGAGAGAGAGATGCCAGCAGTTGCAGTAGTGCATACCAGCTCTAATTACTGCTATCAGCTTATATATCCAGATGGATCAATTTGTTCTCCTGGCCAAATCTATTTGTTGCATAATCCAAATGAAGGCAAAAAAGTTGTGCCTTGGATTACTCTCAAGTCTTGATCCAGACTACTCTGCAGTTGGCAAGATATCTCTATTTGTCTTGCACGTTTACCTTGTCTCTCTCAAACTACATTCCTGGATCCTACATGGTTTTTAATGGAGGAGGGTGGAAAAGGCTTATGTTGCCATTGAGGGTGTATATTATGTATACCTCAGAATCCTAGAGACAAGATTTGGTGGAAAGGGAATGATTGCTGTTGGAGGAACCATGCTGTCATTTCACATGGGGAGAGCTGCGTGGGTGCTCACCTGCTAACTACTTTATACGTGGAAGGAAGGAATATGCAATTATGTGGTTGTTTGGGGCAGTTGAAGTGTATGAGGATTGCTGGTGACAGCAATTACATTTTCCTAGCAGATAAGTTAGTTCCAGATTGCTGGCTGAATGTGCGAAGAGAGCACCTAGTCCGAGTTTCAATTCTCTGAATCTGTCTTGCTTCCTCTCCAAGTTTTCTTCCATCTGCCAAGTATGTATTTTGAAGGAGCGTGTGCAGTCCTGTCGAGAGGAGAAGTAGCTCTGCAACCTGTTGGAGTCCTGCTGGAGTGCCAGTAGAGCTAGCAAGGAGACTTCTTTCTCACTTCTGACCTCACAACCCTTCCACTGGGGCTGGCCAGAAAAGCATTTGGCCTCCATTCTCCCGCGAACAATGGCTGTGCTCTGTTAATTCTCTTTTGGGTGACAGCCATTCCCTAAAGAGAATGTTTTCGTGATTAAGGCCAGCCTAATGTAGTCAGTGTGCTGCTTTAAAATATGTAGGATGGATCCCTCACATGGTATAAATTGACGTGGTGATCAGACTGCAGATCTGGTCCATCTGTTTTAAGTGTTTGCCTCTTGGGTTTGTCTCCTTGATTTACAAGCGGTCTGTGGATTTTAATCTTGACTTTCAGGAGTTGGAGGACTTTGATTTCACTGTCATCTTACAATAGCAGCAGTTGTTTTTCCGTGACTGGGAAAACTTGTTGCTCTGTGAACCTACCAAGTTGACACTCTCCTAGGAGCATCTAACAGCAATAGCTATAAATCTCAGAGTGGGGAAGGAGTCAGTCCCTCTGCCAAAAACTCTAGATCATCTTTCCCACCCTTTCACTTTTGCTGGATGCAGGGCTTTTCTATCTTTTCAGGATTTGATTTCCAGTTGGCCTTCTGTAGTACATATGACCAAAAATAATTGACGACCATCCAATATTTCATGGGGCTTTGGAACAAGCCCTTGCTTGAGGACCAGATCCTATTTTCAGAAACCAGGCCAGGGTCTCTGCAGAAAGGGGCATTGGAGAATGGGGAGACACTTGGCTCCAGAGTAGTACTTGGAACCCCTGCTAGAAAAGGGGTTTTGGCACTGAAGTGCCTACCTGTGGGGAGCAGAGGAATGATACCTGTAGCCTACAGCATGGGTCTGCCCTCCCTTGCCCATCTGGGTGGCGCAGTGTAACTCCTGGGGTGTAGGACAGTAATACTGGCTGAGTTCAGATAACTGGAAGAGCATCCTAACACTGTCCCACAACAGAACCACATTTGTATTCAGTGATGATTCTCCATTTCCTTTTGGAAAAGTTTGCCCTTCCCAAGTTATTATATTGGCTTTGGGTCTGAATTATTTTTCTGTTTGTATCCAACTTTTAGGGGGTGAGAGGGGGAAAAGGCAGAGTTAATTACCAAACAAGTTCCAACCCCCATCTATCTGATTTTTGCTTTTAAGGAAATGAAGTCATATTTATGTGCAGAGGTAATCCAGAAATGTGAGCTCCTGCCAAGACATTTGTTTACACAAATCTTAAGGGAGGTGATGTTTGTGTGTGCCCAAAGCTTGAGCAACTACCTTACCAGGAAGGTGGCAAATGTTTCAGCCCCGATTCTATCGAGACATCACCAAGAAAACCAATATTTCTTGCCATCCTGATGTGCCTGGAGCACACAAGGCAGTGTGTGCTCACCCAGCCTTGTTGCTGCAAGCAGTATTACGAGTTTGTCATGCTGTCCAGCTGAGATGGAAAAGTGATTTAAAACCACCTTTTGAACTGTTTCCCTTCCATTCTGGCTAGTTCGGTATGACTATTTTTGTTTCAAAGAAAAAAAGAGAAATAAAAACAAGGAGAAAAGTAGTATGTAGAAGTTGCACCGGAAGCATGAACAGGGCTGTTGACTTTCTGGCGTAGTCCTGTGTTTTATAACTATGAGAACATTGTTCCTTTTAACCACTGTTTCCCTTGATGTATGGGAGCTGTGAAATAGGAAATATGTTGCAGTGGCTGAACGGCCATTTACGTATTTCAGAGACTTTTGGAAACTTATTTCTTAGAAATATTTTGCTCTATTTAGGTTACTTTTTTTTTTTAATTGGAAAACAATGGGAAAATGGGACCCATGCATGATTATAGGTGTTCCTATTGCTTTTTTAGCATTTTATCACTGTAATCAGGACCCTGAAAATTGATGTCTTGTAGAAGCATCTTTCTTGTATTTTTATTAGCTGCACCACTGTTTTATTTGCGTGGTACTTCACAACTGAACTTAAGACGATGTTCTCCTTGTGTTACCATCGGAACTAAACAATTATAATGTAGCATCAAAGGGGGTTAATTTTTATGAGGTACCACTGACAAAGTAAAATCCCTGATTAACAGTTTTGTTTCACCAGTCCCATCATTCTTAGTGGAATCCCCTGTGTTCTTCAGTGAAGCTGCTAGAATTAAGGAATTCTTCAAAAGGAGAAGCAGCTTATAGTGGGCCTTACCTTTATTCCTAGATATCACCCTATGGGTTCAAGCAGTAAGTAATCATCGAAGTTCTTCACCTGCTCAAGAACAAGACAAGATTTAGTACTGAGGTGAGGAAAAATGCCGTAACTGAAGATAGTTTCCTCTGAACATCAGGACTTGGAAGACAAATTACACAGCAACTCTGAGGCCAAGACATAAACTCTAGTCCCTTGCTGACCTCAGCTTCTCAAAGTCAGCTTTTAGCATAAACAACTTCAGGAAAAGCAACTTGCCCAATAGGAGTCTGCGCTTTACTAAATCAGCATCTGCCCTTGCACCCATTGCTTCCTTTTTGGTAAATTGAGGAACAAAGCACTTTGAAAAAGACACTTTGCTGGAAGCTGAGTTGCCTGGAAAAGGCAATGGGAGTTCATTCTGGACACTTGAGATGTGTAAACTACTCGGTACTTAATAAATGCGGCAAATTAATTTTCAGCTCTTCCTCACATCAGGCTAGTTTTCCTAGTTCATCTACCTGATCCCCGATCTGCAGATCCTATAAAAGCAAAAACTCATTTAGGAAGTGGGTTTTGCTTCTGTAGAGGAAGTAAGAGTTGATTTCATAACTTTGGTGTCACCCACTGTTTAGCTTGTGGACACACGAAGACATCTAGAAAACACGAAGGCTGCCTTGCAAAAAATGGCACAAGAATGCTATTGCCGAAATCTGTCATTGCATCTTCAGAACTTTTCCCTTATTTCTCCCTCTACCCTCACTCCAAAGGCTGAAAGCAATAAACATTTCTATATTTTTGTAAAATGAGCAGTATTTAATCGGCTGTTATTCAGATCAAAAAATTTTAACTATGTACTGTAAAGCACTTCATGAGAAGAGAATGGTACTGAGAGTGGGGAATGTTGAGCAAAGAGGTGAATTTATCCCAGCAGAAAGCTTTAATAGTAGGAAAAATGGTTTCTAATCAGAATAGGAAGCAAAAGTTGCAATTTTGAGCCATATAGTAGAAAAATATTCTGAAGAGGTCTTCAAATAAGAAACATCAAGATGAAATGTCAACATTGCCTAGCAAAATAAAGGTGCCTAATATGTCAAAGCAACAGTTCTCATTTTGAATTGACATTTTGAAATTAAAGCCACTTCCTATTGAGATGTTGGCTTTACTCCAAAGTGCTCTCAATTGGAAGATTTAATAAAAATTTATATTTTCCTTTGGAAAAATATTAGTTCAGCCTGTGTTCTCTGAGGGAACTTGGTTTATTCTGAAAATTTCAGCTAGTATTAGGTAGGATATAGTAAACCACCTTTTCAGCTTGCTTTTAGTGCTTTTTTTTGTCTTCCTACAGCATTCTGGTTCCCTTATCATTTGCAAATGTATCCAGAGTTACGGTGGCATGTTATGAAGGAGGTATGTTCAGGTGCTCTTGTGAAACTTTTGCTCTTTTTCTTTCATTCTTCATGCACTAAATCAAACTTTATTATAAGTTAAGTGTTCATGCTTTTCTACTCTTAAAACAAGATGTTATTACTCTTAAAACAAGATGTTATAAAAATTTTAAAAAGGAAAAAGGGAACAAAATCTCCAGATGATAAATACAAGTAGTGCCTAGTGGAAAAAGTCAAGGCGGGGGGGAGGGAAGAGGAAATAGCTGTGAAAACACTTTTTGAACAAATAGCTGTGCTTTAACTTTGTATTGCAAGGTTGCCTGGATACACTGGAAGAACAGGGATCCTTCTATATATATTAGCTACTTTAGTGTTTACTGCTGGCACTTGGAATGTAACTGCAGGCACTATTTACAAATGTTTGGGATGAAGTAGTTCCAGAGCACCAAACAAAGAGGGGAGGGAGGGAAATCATCCCCAAACTCATAGTTTCTGTTTTCTTGATCATGTTGCTATGTGTAACCTAAAATAGTATGTCAGTAGTAGCTGTATAAGCTGAGGTGGAGGAAAGGGGAAACTTACAAGTGCTATTGTAGGTCTAGACTAGATGTGCATGGAAAGGTCCATGGCAGGTGAACCTGCGTGCAGAGCAGAGGTGGATCAGTGCAGCATCAGGTGAAGTAAGGCAGGAAGGATTTGTAGAGGAAGACTCCTGGTTTCATGGAAGTCCATACTCCCTGGCCTGGGAGTTGGAAACCTCCTATTTGATCCTGCTTGGCCATTCCCTCTGCCTCAAGCACCAGCATAGCACTGTGCCTTGCAGCGATGTGACACGAGAAACGTCTGTAGTGTGTCACCCTCTCTCCCTTTGCGCTCCTTGCGGGATGGGTTGTCTGTGCCCTGAAGTGTCTCGTCATTGTAAGATTTTATGTGTGTGCATGTGATGGCTGTTTCCATAATCCTCTGTGCTTATGGCTGTGAGAGCTGCTGGAAGAGTTATGTTCTGGATCAGCAAGTGGGAGGTTTGTGACAGTCCTTAGTTCCTGGGAGGTTTATCTTGGTTCCTGGCTCCAGAGTGTGTGTGTGTTCTGCAGCTTTGAAAAAGGATATCCCAATCAATCAGGAATGCAGATTATGAAATGTTTTGAAGGCAGGAAGGAATAGTCCACAACTTAGATTTAGGGCACTGTTCTCTTTTCTTGAAGGATGCTTTGAATCTTTCAGTTATGTTCTGCTCCGTGATTGTATCTAACTGTGGAGGGGCAGGGAGGTATTTCTGAGATGAGATACTCTTTGGTCTTGGCATCGCTCTTCTTGGGCTTGGAACTGTTCCACTTAATGTTTCATTTAGTCTGATTTCATTGACTGATCTTCCCTGAAAAGGAACTTGTTAATTGAGACTTCATCAGTATTGATAAACTTAAAAGAAAAAACAAAACAAAAAACCACATCAAAACAGGGTCATGTGGAAGCGTCACAATTGGTCTGTGCTGTGTATCACAGCCATGTGTGATTTCACAGTGGACAGAACTGTGCAGCAGATGAATTCCTCGTGCTCTGAAGCCACAGATCCCTACCACCTCAGCCAGAATGACTCACTATGAGTTTTTTTTCCCTATAGTGGTTGATGACATGTGGTGAAAGATCCTAATTCTGCCCAGTATGAGACAACGATGCATCCTCACTGACTACTTTATTGCAGTTTTTGGTAAATCTCTGGGAAATGCTCTTTCAGGAGCCCACAGACAAGCCAGACTTTAAAGTTCCTTTGCAAGACAAAATCAGTCAACAGATTTGATGATCATATTTTAATTTTGACAGTAATTTTTAATATGCTGGGGCATCTCTCATACTTTTCTGCCCTGTAGAGTTAGCAAATGGTGTCATATGCATTCAGTGCAGAGAGACGGCCCTCTTTACCTGTCACTGCTTGGCTGTATTATACATTTAGCTCTGAACAGTAGTCTCATAATGAGGCTTACTTGATGCCAGCAGAAATTCAGAGTGAATTTGTGCATGAGCCACAAGTTTTAGTTGGATTTTGGTCCCCTTGTGCTTGCTGAAGAGGCATTTGCTGTTTGTGTGGTTATGAGGACTGCTCACGGCTTAAGGGGTTTCTTGCTGCCAGCCTGTTGGCGTTAAACCCCTTAAAGGTCTGTCATGGACTCTGACTGACCACTAGATCATGCAGCTTCCACTGCTGCCTCCATTTCTCTGCCTGTTTTGTGTGTAAAATTAAGGACTTCATTTTCCAGACTGTCAAAAATGTTTTTCATCAATCCTTAGGCTAGAAAAAATGGTAGTCAGTGAAAGCCAAATATTTGAGATATTTACCTCTGATAGGGAAGCACACACTGTAAAAATGCTTTCTTTGTGAAAGCAGAAAAGTGTTATTGGTTTTTGTAAGTATGTCTCACCTACATACCATCAACATATCTGTGCCTGCCTCCACTGCAGCCTGGTGTGGAGATGCTGAGGATGTCAAGCTACACTGACACAGAGTTGACCGTGACCTCGTTTACCCTGCGTGGCTTTCTGCGAGAGAGCTGCAGGCAAGGATCCTGGAGGGCTATCGCAGCTTGCAAATTAGTTGACTCTCTGGTGTACACTACGTGAGTCAGAGATGTGAAGTGGTAACCTCTCTGGTGGGCAGAGTTCTGTCGGCAGACACCTACAGGGCAGGTGAAATTACCCTGACAAAAAGTGTATGTTTAATGGTGCAGGGCACAGAAACGATGGGATGGGTTTTAGCAGATCGATACAAAGAGCAGCTTTGATATCACCAGATGGACATTAGCGGCGCTCTGCTCCTGCAGCGCAGTGATATCCTTCTACAAAGGGACATGTGGCATCTTGGCTGAGATTGCTCTGATAATAAAGTGCTGCTTTTTATTTTCATGTCTGCGTGGATATTTGTCATGTACTGTCTCATCAGTAGAAAAGATGATCAAATTAAAGAAGTATATCACAGAAAGCATTGCAGGGTGTTTATTCATAGGGGCATTGAAAGGCTATGGTTGTTTTTATTCTACAGTAACTCACTGTTTGGACCAAGGAATTTTAGAAGGCTACAAGCAGGTTAGGGAAATAATCAAGAAAGAGGTGTGCTGGTAAAAGATAGAGCAAATAGGCTCCTCTATAATGCTCGGGGAATTACTTTAGTTATATTCTTCTCTTCAAATTGTTTGCCCTGATCTGAGCAGCTATTTACTCTTCACCCTATCAACTGAAATGTCTGCCTGCCTCAAAGCTCATATCGCCTTGTAAGCAAGTTCACCTAAAGAAAACTTCAGCGTTAGCCAAGTCAGAAGGAAAGAAAAAAGAGGGAATAAACTAACAGAAAAGGAATGTGTTTGGGGGAGCTCAGGGAAGTGTTCTGTGTGTTAGCCAGTGAATCTTAAACAATTTTAACTTCTTAGCAACAATTATTCTGTTTTGTTTAACTAACAAAGGATATTGTAAGCAGATACATGCATCTAGGGCAGATAAGGTTTGCATTGGACAGTTCTTTTATTGGCCTGGCATTTGATAATTCACTCAAATTTAGCTATGGGACAAGAATTATGCATATTTGCTTCTAACTGAGGCAGAGGTTAGGCATAAGTCTCCCAGTAATTTTCCAGTTCCTTGCTAAATTTAAATCTTAATAGAATGGGGCCCAGCCTGTCATCTTTATGTTTTCATGACAATTCCAATGGAGTAGGGAACCAAAGGGTAGAATTTAACCTGTCTCTTTCTCTCAATAGGAAAGTAGAACTTTTGTGTTTGCATCTCTTTTCCATCCAGGATCTCAAACCGTATGAATATTCCCTTTATGTCAGTGGAAAACTAAGGCACAGAATAATTCAGTTACTATTCAGTCTATGATGTCAAAACAGCAAGCTAGTTCATTGCACCCCACAGAATGAATTGTAGGAACACATCCTCTGTGAAGTTCTGCATTTAAGTACTATAACACCCTATAAAGAAGAATAAACTGGGGGGTGTGGGGTGGGAATGTTGAATGATTGCTAGCCTGCAGTTATGCAAGAGGCCAATGGCAAGGCTGGGAACAGACCCTGGGAATCCTGGATCACATCCCCATATCAAATTGCTAGATAAGCCTCCCTTGCTTTGAGCAATACTTTCCCTTGCTAAGGTAACTTCTTTTAAAGTATTTGAATTCTCAGATAAAAGTATAGTGGGGTTTTTTTGTTTGTTTATCTCAGCTGGCTGAGGGGTTCCTTTGTTCTGCTGCTCTGGGCTGTCCCCCCTGTCATAGCAGCCCCACTTTACTCCTAGTCACAAGAGATTGGATTTCATAGGGTGGGAGGCTAACCACCTTCTCTTGCTGTTTCCCTCAGTCTTATAATTCAGGCAGGAAAATAGGATGCATCTGGCCAGGTTCTTGTTGCCAATGAAAGCCTTTTCTATCAAAAAGGAAGAAAAACCCCATTTTTTTCTGTGCTCACCAGCTTAAATAAGGAGTGGAATTTATTCCTTTGTAATCAGGGAAATTAAATAAAGCTGAGGAGACAGAACATAAGGGTGCAAATTTAGTTAATTGCTTTATTAAATTCCTGGATTAGAGACATAAGGAGGACATGCCTTCCATGGGAAAATGCCTTTTAGCCTATCAGTCTTGGTGGTGAGAATCCTCTAAATGGACAATTTCTTTGGTGTCTGTGTGAATGTGAATGCTACACACCCAAATTTTACTGAGTCACACCTGGACCAACCCCAAAATTTCCAAAACGGAGATGAAATGGCCAGACTTTTTCTTAACTTCTCATCCCAATCTTTTAAAACTGCAATCCTCCTATAATCCCAGCAGAAATTTCCATGAAATTCTAGGTCTCAGCTTGTTTGACAGGGTTGGGTCATGCTTGAACCTTCAACATGATATGGGTCATGTTTTTTGCTGGCACCGAAGCCAGCTGGACTGGAAAGTCTTAGAAGATGTATTTGCTGAACAATGTCAGTTCCTGTATCGCTAATAAAGCACACAGGCAGGCTCAGGACATTCTCGCTGTTTGCTTGCGTACATATAAACGGTTTATATTAACCTATCTCACAAGGGTTTTGTGAGGATTAGTTAATATTTGCAAAGCCTTCATGGACATGCAGCATATTAAGTATCGTGAGCCAGTTCCTTCCTATTTAACTGACATGACCTGATAAAGGATGCTGGTTTTCCTCTCTAATCTACATCTCATAACATAGCAACCTTCTCCTGTTTGGCTTCTCCTATCTTCAGCTGTTGGACAGGAACAGCAAAGCCTGAACTCCACTCATCACAATGGTTTGCCCTTTTAAAAGAGGGGGCAAGGGGAAGCCTGCGCAGAAGAAAGTGTGTGATGCTGTTTAAGCCTTGAAATGAGTAGAAAGGTGCCCTACGAAAGAAAATTAATACTGGCCTTTCAAAAAGGTGGATTTCTGAGCATAAATGTAAGCAATGGAGTGGCTTCTCTAGCCTCTGCTTAGTGTTAAGGTTAGTGGCTTCTGCTTCAGGGTTGAAGGGCTCATTTGAAAGCTAGTTTGCTTTTCTAGATGTATCAATTGATCTGTTATTATCAGTCCCCATAAATCTGTTTGATTTCTAGTATCTTGTGAAATACTTGTTTTGATAATCTTATTGAAACTCGGCCATTGAAGATACCTGGCAGGGAAAATGGTTTTCAATAGGCCTTCTTATTTCTTCATACATTGTAGGGTGCAGCGTCAAAGGGTGAATTTGCTCCCCAATTCTAACCGCAGTCAACTTCTGCCCTGCCATATAAAGATTTTTACGGGTCTATGCAATTCTTTGCATATAAAGTAAAATGTTTCTTCTAATTAAATTTCTGTTACCTTTCATAAGAAAGGGCCTGGTATTTTGTGGTTGGTGTTTGTTTTTTTTCCTTCTCTGGGGTGGGATGAATGTGCTTTTCCTGGGACAGCTGTTGTCAGGCCAGTCACATGAGGCTTCTGACTCCCACTGGCATGAACTTAGTTATGAATTGCTCTCTCTGCGCTAATGCTTTTCAGAGCTTCCCAAAATCATTAACCCTGTGAAAAAACTATTGGTGATGACTCAGGGCAAGTCAGGGACCACTGAATGCAGAGGATGGTATTCTGGCCTGGTGAAAGGTCATTTATTTTTGCCTTCGGAAATTATGTGAGAAGGCTGGAATGGGTAGGGACAACAGTTCTTTGCTCGCGTGAACCTCAGATGGGGAGGGATTTTTGGTGCAGGGGAGCAGTGGCAGATGGTGCAAGCATTTGAGGCGTGGATGTGCAGCAAAATTATTTCCAGTGGCAGAACTGATGCCAAATTCATCTGGATCAGGGTTTCAGTCTCATATATCCAGCCACTCAATACTCTTGATTTTCTGAAAAATGTAAAGAAAATGTTGTCATGACTGGTCCTGGCAATCATGGCAATTCTGGGGCCACAATGAGTACTGTCTAGTCCAAAACACCACCTATGGAAACGATCATGAAGAAGCCATGTAGTAACATCTTTAGATCTCTAGCAAAAGTCACCTTCCCTCTAATTTATCATCTGTAATTAGAGGAGTCATTTACCCCTCTTTTGCTATGGAGAGGCAAATGCAAGGGTAGGCAGAGAATCTTGTTAGCAAAGGAAAGAGGGAGCTTTTAAACTGGATTTAGTCATTTTAGGCATAAAGTTAGGATTTCTAACCTTCTGATGTGAGGTATAGAGGGGTCTTCTTTTTTTTTTTATGAAGAGCAGTGGGAGCAAGTAACCAAGGTCGTTTTATGTTTTGTCAGTTGGAGGGGGTATTGCTCACTGTAATAGCAAAAGACAGGATCTGACAATCCAGAAGGTCCTTCCGGCCCTGAATTCCTAAAACATGTATTGAGTAACAAATATAAAGGGCAAGGGAACTCTGCTGTGTGGAGGCAGGGTAAATTACAGTTTGTAACTCGACATATGAGTTATGATAGGTGTGCCAGACCTTGGCTGGTGTAAACTGGCACAGTTTGGTGAAGCTGCAGTGGTCTAGTTCAGCTGAGGATTTGCCCCTTGGTGCTTAAATTGTTAACAAATTCATGCACAAAAAAGTACCATAATTTTTTTATTGACCTTTAGCCTATTCCTGACTTATACTAGCCATCAGTTTTACTTCCCTGGGGAATATATTTCAAGCTAACAGATTTCTAGACTTC
>VXBO01011952.1:210367-318039 GCA_013400135.1 Rhinoptilus africanus | reverse complement strand
CCGTTTATTTTACTCTCCAACTGAGCTCCCTGAGCTTTTGCAAATTCCTCTCTTCCGTGGTAGTTTTCTTAGCAAGCTCTTGCCAGCCTGTCTGCTCCTCCCCTATCCATCTGGCTGTGCCACTCACACTTAGTCCTCTGTATCTATCCTTATAAATCACTTTTGGTTTTCCTCTCACCCTTTGGCTTTTTCGGCTGTATTTCTGGCCCATAGCATCCTGGGAGTAAACTGAATGTAGAGATGTGTCCAGCCTCTGATCAAGGAAACTTCCAGTTTCTTCAGTCATGTGTTGTTTTGATCAGATTTACTTTCTACAGTCCACATAACGTTAACATTTTTGCAGTGATTCTACAATGAAATTATTTCTCATGTTGTTCCCTTTTTCCCAAACATTTCTGTTTGCATTCTCACACACCTCACAGGTTTTTCCACTTAGTCCCTAGGTTTATGAACTCCTTTTGAATTGTGTTTTCCCTGCTTTCCCTGGTGTTTGCAGCACCTCGTGATTTAGATTCGATATCTGAATTTAATTAGTATGCTTTTTACTTTCATTCAGATCATTAGATCAGTCTACCAGGAGCAAAGTGAAAGGATGAGCCTGGAGCAGTGTATGCCTAGGCAGAGAATCAGACAAATGAACAGCAATAAGCATTAACGGAGAAATTGTTAGTATCAATACACTCCTTTCCGAAGGAGAGTGTTGATGAGATCTAAAGACAGGAGAAATGATACATGAATATTTAGTCTCAGGTGGCATCTTTTGCACATAAATTTGGATTAAGCTGCAATAAATTCATGGCCCTGCCTGTTAAAGCTATCAGCAAAGGGTGTGAGGAGCCCAGCCGAGATGTAACACAAGAATGGATTAGCATCTCACAATCTCCTTGGGATAATGCAAACTCTAATCTAGCTGCATTTCTGGGATAGAAGTGGGACATCTGAATGTCAGAATGCAGTTTGTCATCAAAGCATAAGCCTCAATTAAAGATAACCCAGAGGTTCTGGAGCAGCATGAATGAATGCACCAAAAACCCTCTGACTCAGAATCGCAGGAAAGATGGAACCTAAAGGATTCTTAGCTGGGATTTGTCATGCATTTTGGTCTTTGGGCCCTGGCCAGACTGCTGCCAGTGCTTAAGAGATCAATGTTTTGATCCAATTCCATGACAATCAATAGATTGCAAGGACATATTTTATATGTTCAGCAAATCAGCAGGTGCTGTTTGGAGATGGATTACTCTGTGCCTTCTAGCCACATGTGCTTGGCATATGTTCCATTATTTAGGCTGTCCCCAGATAGATCAATAGATCTATTGACTTACCGAACAGGCTAACTTTTTTCTTCCTGTCATAATAATCAGAGAGCTGACTGATGACTGTATTACTTTGGTTTGCTGTGTTATGCTCTTAACTTCTTTAAGTTCACTCAAGAGTTAAAACAGTAGCTAATCCAAGCTCATTTGTTTTTCATCTGGAAGTCTGGGCATCTCTTTTGTGACTGAAGAGACATACCCTGACAGCTAACGCTTACTGTAGGCATTGGGAGGCACATGAGGTTATCTCACGAGCGCAACATAGAGACTCAGATGTCAGTAGACTATAAAAATCCAAGGCACAGGGAAATGTTGATAGTATGCACACTGTGGCCTTGTCCTGTTGATATAGATGAGAGTGGTAATTGGGAGCATAAGGTCATGTGAGGAAAAACACCGGTGCTCCATTTTTTGTAGGCACTAGCTTCCTTTACAGCAGTGTCTGCTATACCAAAGTCACTGTTGTCTTGGCAACTCCAAAACTCTATTTTTGCTTATGCTGGTTTTGGCCAAATGCAGATGGTGAGGCAGCAATCCCAGGGTCCTGGGTTAGCCAAGAGGGAGAACAGCTTGCTATCTTGTGCAGGGAGGAGGAACAGTGGCCCTTTGAAAGACCTACTGGCTTGCTGGGGCAGGCAGTTAGAGGCTTTATTCAAGGTAATATCAGAGGTCTACAGTGCTGATACAAGGAAAAAAAAAATAAATTAGGCTGGTTTGTATGGTTGTCCAGTGGGAATGACGGATGACTGCTTTCTGTCCTTCTTTGTAGAAGGCTGTAATTAAGAAAGCCATTGTGGCTTGTTGGAGATTCAAGTGAGGCAAGCAAAGGATTTTTTTTATTCTGTGGTTGTGTCAAGAGAAGAATTTGGCAGCAGATAGGCATGCTAGAAAATTCTGAAGTGATGGAGACAAAGCTATACTGGGAACATGGAATGAGTTGAAGGAAACTTGCCTTTAGGTGCACTGAAAAACTAGAAAACAAGTTCGACAGTTATGTCTCTATTTGTTTCTTCTCTAAAATGGATTGGTTTTTCCTCCAGAGATTCTGCAAAAGATATGAGCACTAATAGCAGACACTTCAATTGCAAATTTAGAGGGCAAGCTGTCTACCTTATGATTCTTATTCTAGAATCGGCACCACAAAGCACTCATTTGCAGAGAAATTTTAAGGTTTCAGAATATCTTGTTTCCTAAGTTACCATTGGAGAAAACTTCCCAGGCTGAGAAGTTGCAGCACAACTGAGGAGTGGAGTAAGAGCTGAGGAGCCAAAGTATGATGTGTGTAGACAAGATGAAACAAGTCAGAGGCTCTCCACCTGCCTCTTGTTAACTTACATACTTGAGCAAAACTAAACCACCACCAACAGCTAGAGACTTGTATTCTGTGTCGCTCCTTTTTTGTCCTCACTAGATTTTAGAGAGGCTGCACCTGACCTTTGTGTGTGCTGACTCAAGAGGTGCCAAGCAAGCAGTTCAGTAACAAGCTAAGTGGAAATAATTATTTTAATTAGTATAATTGGATTACACCAAAGTGTTTTTGGGGACTGCTATTCTGCTTCAGATAAGTTGTTCAAACTGTCCTGGCTATACGTCACTCCTAAACCAACACATTGTGTAGGGGTTTAGGCAGGGAAAAGGGCCTTGGCTAGAAAAATGCTTGATTTATTTCAGATTAGGTATTTAATAATACAAGGAACGTAGTATGGATTGCAATAGGATTTTACTGGGACAGCAAATTGTTTCTTGTAAGCTGTCATCATGTGCACTTTGCGTTCTCAGCAAGTCATAAGGTTATAGGTATTATCTTAACCTTTGTTTCTTGCTTGTCATCAAAAGCCGAAACCCCATCACCATCAACTGTGTACAGAAAAAACAAAGCCCCCTGTTTTACAGGACCGTGCCTTTTAATAGGAACAGGTCTTCAATCAGCTATCCAAAGCACTGAAGGCCCTCAGTCATCATAAATTATAGAGCTAAATCATGTATATCAGATTGAGATATGTCTGAAAAGCTGGGTATCTTTGCTGTTGAAATTGTTGCACCTCAAAAGGTATTTGACTGCAACTGATTACATCTGCTTTCAATTAGCAGAGGAAATAACTAGCAAATCATCAGTGTTATTTCCTTCCGCAACAGTTTTTTTTGAGGCAGCCTTCCATAACCTTATGTACTTGACAGCATATTTTAGCACTAACACTTGGTATGGCTGTATCCTCTCCTGAGAGGAACTGTGATTCTCACTAAAGAAACCCACTGAATGCAATTAATTCATTTACTGTAGAATGGTCCATTACACTTCAACAGATCAGTGTTTGCTACTTGTAGTTAGTGGCTGAGATCAGTCGGCAGCACCTGTAAGCAAACTCAATTTCAGAATTTCAGCGTTGGTTTTATTCCTTGGCTTCTGCCTGCGTGTTGTTCAAGTTGAGATTGAATTTGACTTTCATATGCACAGTCCTTTCGTTCCTGTAGATCCTCTAAATGAGATTATAATGGCTGACATAGCTAATACCTCCTGCCCTCAGTGAGATCATAGCAGGTTACTCGAACAGTACCTGAAAGGCGGATTATGATGGCCAGAGGAAATGTTTGGTGAAGATAAGTAACTGGATGATAAAACTAAATGCCCATTGGTTATCCAAGGAAACTGAAGAGGGAAAACAGGATGGGAGAAATTGTAAGAATGTGGGTTTTTTCACATAAGCATACGGTATTATATTAAACATGCTAAGTTTGGGAGAAGCTAGAGCCTCTCTTTTATTACATCCTTAACAGTCAAGTGAACATAGTTTTAGAAGAGTGGAATGTTTTAAGCAAACACTGCTGACCTAGATTTTCAAAATGGGTGAGCTTGAGGACAGTGTCTTCAGTTTATGCCTCATTAACTTAGCCTGTTCTTCAGAGTTTCCATGGAAACTGCTTCTTCTTCAGTGACAGACAGAAACTTTTGATGGTTTGAGTAAGAAGGTAGCAGGAGGTACTAGGGCTGAGAATGTGTTACAGAGCCCTCATGGAAGAAGGCAATGAATGAACTTTGAACATAAACAAAGGAGTGATAGTAGAAGACCGTAAATGTCAGTGCATTGACAGCTGGGGTGATTCAAAGCTACGAAGGGATGTGAAAGTACAAACTTAACAGAGCATGACCTTGTTCTGATAGTTAATGGAGTTAAGCTGGGCTCAGGATAGAATAACAGAGATTGGTCTGGCTTTCTCATTATGGGTGAATAAGCAGAGCTCCAACCCAGAATTTCAGACAGGATGGTGCTGAGAGATTATTCAAAGAGCACCAATTCTGATGCAGCTTTGTGCATAAGGCACCTATGGTAGGAATGCGCTTCTGCTGTATGGCTGCGTTGCACCCAAGGCATTGCATTCCTAGGCTACTGTGTGTACTGCCCTGTCCCTGTCAGTATGGGATTAATGGTATGAAATTATCCTTAATTAATATGATTACCTGATTGCATGACAGATTGAACTATTCTTCTTGCCTGCTATTTTAAATTAATTGTATTCTGGTATTTTCTCAGGAGTTCGGATAATGCAGTTAGCAGTCGTTCTGCATTGATATTCACTGGGTGTTCAGCTCTTAGACCCTTTTTAAAGAATCACAGTCATGAAACATGGTAGAAGCTAAATCTTCCAGTAGTGCTTCCAAGTACATGGTTTTTGTAGGCCTAGGTACTTGGCTTATTCACTGGTGTTGGGTTACTAGCTATCTCTAGTGCCCTGTAAGGAAGAGCTGAACACAAAGTACTTAATCTGGTTCATCATGGATATGGGCTGAGGAACAAAAGTCAGACTTGACAGATCCATTGTCAAGCTGAATGTATCCTTACATTGAATACAAAGTGATTTTTTTTCTTTCTGTTAGTGTAAGCCCACCCTACCTTTACAGTTTCAGACTGAAATGTTTCTGTTCCACTTTGAGGAAACTTTACATTTGGATCCTTCTTACTAATGTGATCTCGTAGATTATAAATCAAAAATGATAGAAAGTGTTTAGATTCTTGTCACAACAAAAGATTTCAGCAGAGCCAGACTGAAAATTAAGCAGACAGTTGGGCATTCGTTAGAGAACGGAGAGCTGCTAGTGTGATTTTGGATTCTAGTACTGTCATGGGATTCTGGACAAGTTATCTGATACTTTTCTCAAACTTGTGTTTTCCAATTTGTAAAGTAATATGATGGTATCTATATTTTTATAAGTAGTTCTTTTAAGGTCTAGGAGTTGAAAGGTCTGCATTTATACTGGGGGTATCTGTAACTATTAGTGGCCAAACAATAGGGCTAACTGCAAGTCAGTTAGTGGTACTGTTGTTTAGAAGTAAATTAGTCCTACTCTCTTGCTCTCTAGCTCAAATACCTTTTATTGTCTGAATACAGAATTCATTCTAAACAGAGCTGAATTGGGCTCCTGAGAGGGGAACAGGGTGTCAGAGCTTGTCTTTCTCTGCCTTTTTCTCTTGTCTTTCTCCACCTGAGCACAGTCTTGGCTTGACCATGGACCAGCTGGCCTCCGCTGGCTGCTGGTCCTTCACCTTTAGCATCCTGCCTCTGATGGCACACGACAGATGTTTCCAAGGAATATCCCTTCTTCACAGGGATGGGAACTGCTGTTGCTCTGATTTCTTGGAAATAGGGCTTTCATGTGCACAAGGATTGTGAAACAGAGGGTGGAACATGCCATTTTACCAGACCTCCTCCTGTGTCAGCTGTCACATCCATAGGCAGAAGAGATCACACAGCACATGCCCTCTCAAGTCCTGTTGCGTGGGATCTTTCAAGAGCAGGAATTGGTTAGTCTCAGCTTCTCCACTTTGCCAGCAATGCAAAAGTCTGTTACCCAAAGGCTATTTAGGAAGAACTCCGTCATGGTAGTAAGTGAGTATCAAAAACAACATCTTATGACCAAATATTATGAAATCAGCAGACTGCAAAAAAAAAAAAAGCAGAAGTTGCTGGGGAAGATTCCTCCTTTGCTTTCATGTGACTATCTAGTCTATCCTGACCTGCCAAGTTATTTGAATGGATGTTATTTTCTGAGCTCAAGACATAAATAGCATAGCACCTCTCTGTATTTGCTAGTGTGGGTACAGTAAGGAAAACAGATACCAGCAGAAGAGCGGTACTGGTAATTCACTCTTATGGCTCTTTAGAGGCAGAATTTGCTGTAATGACCTTGTTTGAGTTTTGAGAAGATTAAATCTAGGAAACCTTTAGGATCTAGATAGGGGGTTGTTTTGTTATTTGTTATGAGAAACAAGTACCTGCTATTAGGAGGAGCTGCCTAACTTCATCACATCTGACAAGGAAAGAGTACCTGACCTTCTTTGAAAGACACCTAAAGCAGAGATTATCCTTAATTATCCTCAATATTTGTCCTATAAATTGGCCTATGGCAGTTACAGCCATGTCCTGGTTTGGGGTGCGGGAGGAGCGCCCTGGAGGCACACTTCCCTGGGGTGGCCCTGGGAGGCACTGTGTGTCTGTGCTGCTGAGACGCATCCGCAGGGTCAAAATCCTTCCTTAGCTTCCCCTTGTTTCCAGAGATTAGTAATCAAGTTGCTGAGCTTTACCACAAATAACCTGTTAGTGTCATCTGATGTCTTGCTCCGGGTGCTACTGCTCCCGTCAAGAGCAGGGCAGAAGCCAACTCTGCCCTTCGCTCTCACGTGCCACGGGGGAAGAGGGACGGCTCCTGCACCCGGGCCCAAGGTCCAAGGTGGGGTGAGTGGGGGACAGAGGAGTGCTCTATTTCCCCATACTCCCCTGCCTGGGTGGAGAGTACAAGTTACAACTGAGTAATCACAGCCACCCCCAGACAACTCACTCCTTCCACGAAGCTCTTGCAAAGTGTGATTAATTACATGATAAGGAGAGAAAATGGGTCAAAATAACTTTGTGCAGGGGTTAACTGTATGTGTGCCCTTTGCATGGCCCAGTGCTGCTCACGGTCTCCAGCTGCCACAGACTCACACCATCCAAGATCCCACTGATATCAGGGTAAGAAAAGGCCTTACCTGTCTTTTGAGATCTCTAAACTTTTCGACTTGGTGTTGTAATCCCTGGAAGCACACTGTAACTTGCTTTTCTTTCTGAGGTTGTGGTGGTTTTAGAGTAGAATTGTTTTCATCTGTCACCACCAACCAACCACACTTGGTGCCCAACAAGGATGGAAGACGCGGACAGACGAAAAGAAGTGAATGTGTGACGACAGTGTAATGAGTTGTAATCAGCAGGGTGATGTCATCATATTCGTAATTAAGATTATGAAGATATGCAGATTTGTTACCTTTCTCAGAAAGCATTTCAGTCACTAAAGAGTCTGGTTTGATGCACTTAATTTCTTTGAGGTAGTATCTCACCTGATGGTAGAACTGTCCTGGCTAAACATCTGTCTTCTCGTACTGCTGTTCTGGAAATGTCCTCTCTTAAGCCATCATGAAAGCATCCTCCCTTTCGTGTCTGGAATTCAGCCCTGTCCTGATTGAGCAGAAAGTCCCATTCTTCAGAGCCAAGGAGGAACAGTTTTATTATAAGTTTACATAACTTGAAATACTAAAGGGCCCTAAAATTGGCAGTGTGGAAAACTTCACAACGTTATAAACCACCCGAGCTTCAGCAGAGAGAACAATTTATCCTTGTCATATAACTCTACAGCACCAGCGAACAATGCACAGCTCTGTCAGCCTTTCATGAACTTTTTGGTCAATGTGACGAGTTTCTTAAGAAATAAAATATCCCATCATCACCCAGGAAGAGGTATTTTAGACCAGCTTTAAGACACACTCATCACCCATTACCTCTTCAAGGGGACTTGTATGGTTTCCTTACGGAGCAGTTGCACCTGTCTAACTACAGTCTATACTGTCTTAAGATACTCAAGTTGTCCTCTTCAGGCCTAGAAACCAAAATCCATTTGTCAACTTGCAGTTGAAGTATAAGCTTTCACGGCAGAGAGAATTCCTTTGTCTCTATAAAGCAATCACCACATGCCCTGAAGCATGAGGTTTTCTTACTAGGCTACTCAATTTTTATTAAGATCCAGCAAATTAATTATACCAAAATTCACTGTTTTCTTTCTAAAGAGTTTATTGAACAATTTTTCCAGAACTTGCTTGTATCTACCAAGCTCACTGGGTAATTTTAATCAAGTCCACTCATTTTTACTGAGATCTGACAATTTTGCAGATTGTCTCAGCATGAAAGGTGTCATGAAGTCCACCTCTGCCAGGCCAGCTAGGAATTGCCTCAGGCTTTCATGATTGAGAAGAAAGTAGGAAGTATAAGATCTCTTGGAAAAATGAGAAATGCGTTTTATGTTTTCAGGTGCTCTGGGACAAAGAGAGCTGAGGCTGGGATCAGGGTCCCATTCTTTTGAGTAGCAATGGCTTATAACGTATTCTTTAAGTGTCAATGTTATTTAGAGTAAATAAGTACTCTACATACTCTGGGAGAGAGATGAAAGCAGAGGCCTAAGAAAGGTAAATTATTCTTTTAGTGCAGGGAAATTGCAAGGAATCCCAAGACTCTGAGAGAGACCCTTCCAGGTCACCAGTTCAATCCATCTTAATACAGCACTTTGTTACCATCGCCTCCCACAAAATAATTCTGCCACTTGCGTACCGCACTGCTCCACAGCCCTCAGAAACCTGCTGGTGCCATCACTGTGCACTTGAAAGTAGTTGTCCCACATCAGTGACCACTGCCTGTGAGAACCCACCTCCTCAATGGCTCCTTGACCAGCTGCCTCAGTGGATGCCAGAGGACAGCTCTTCCTCAGAAATGCCAGTCTAACCATCCTCATTCCTTCTGCTTCAAACTAAACTAACGCAAAGAAGAGTATGAGGGTCCATGTGATGAGTTACCTGGGAGCAGGCACCATGCCATAAGTTCTCATCTGTGTTAACTAACTCCTAGGACAAACCCCAAGACACAGTCCCTTTCAGATCAGCTTGACGTGCGTGCGCTGGCAAAGCATCATGGATGCTTAGGCAACTGTTATCAGATCTCTGTTTATAAATACAAGATTTTGAATTTGGCTTGAGCGCTTAAACTCACTAGCAGGCAGGCTTCCCCCCCAACAAAAGCACAATAACAACCACCACGAACAATCACTGTTTCACCTCTCCCACATTAGCTATTAATAATGTTAATTTACTTCCTTTGAGAGATACCATATGTTCCCCTTCCTGATCCCTCTACAAGCATAAGAAAAAACTAAGGAAATTAGAGAGACTCCATAACACTGATGGCAACATCCAATGTCTTATCAGGCTTCCTGTTGTTGGGAGTATTGTTTTCCTTTAAAGATTAATATTTACAATGGTTACTTAGTTATCTTAGTTCATTTGGTGACCATTAAAGATTCCAGCGATGAATGAACCTCCTTTTATTTGTCCTTGATGACTTATTTGTCTTGTGCCTCATCTGGCTGAAAATCAAGGAAAATAATTATTGGGTTGGGCTTTTACTGCCATTTCATATGAGGGCTCAAAGTGCATGTTTCTGTTTGATTTATAGTGGGAGCCCTTACCCACTGTTTCTGCCGATGTAGGCATATTTAAGAATATAAGTTTTGTGATTAGAAACAAAATTAAAATAGGTATTTTTTCTGTTTTCCTTAAGCTGCATGCCTGGTTTTAGTACTCCTTGGGGGGAAAATGAGGATGTTTCACATTTTTTCCACAATTGCAGCAGCAGCCATACAGGCTCACCAAAGTGGTCTCTGATGGGACAGAAAAGGGAATGTGTGTCTGGCTGCTGTGCAGGGGCTAACGAAGTAATGGTCCAGCCCAGGGTCTGTCCACAGCTCTCCCCTGTGCATCAGCTGAAGTTCGGAGGAGTTCCTCAGCAAGGGCGAAAGACACGGTCATTTTTCTCTTGTATTTTTCAATAAAAGCCCAAAGGCGCAGCAGGTAAGTGTGACTCAGCCTGACACAGATGGGGGGTCTCAATCCAGCCGCCTGCTTCCAGAGCTACAGAGGCATTTCTAGGCCTCTTCTAGGCACGAGGGATTCTGAAGTCACCTTGAGCTGACTCCGTCCCTGCTAAAGAGGAGGACAGAAATGTTGTTGTACTCACAGGGGTATTAGACCCATCCCTGGAGAGAAACCAGAGATAAACATGGCCCATATTACAAATCATTGCATTCTAAATTTGTGCCAGGTGCAGCATTACAGCAGAGATGAATACGGGGATGTGAGCGGTTTCCAATGCATCCTATTTTTCTTCTCAGCAGGGATCAAAGATGCACCTTGCCTTCTCTGGAAATTCGTACCATCTCACAGTCTGCTGCCCTTAAAATGGATTCACTTCCATCTCTGATTGTGGAGGCCCCACAAGTGCACTTCTAATTGTAACCCCCATGCTGACCACCTCCCCGTGTTTTTGTAGCCCAGCCTATTGGTATTTAGTCAAGGGAAGCCCTCTGGACCACAAAGGCCAGCATTAGTCAGGTCTGTTGCAGCCCAGAGGAGCAGAGGACTTGGTGTGGAGGGATGTGATAATCATTTTGCAGCGTGTCTGCACGCTCCGTGTGAACCACCAGACCCTCGTGAGCAGCACGCCTGTTCTCAGACGCAGTCGGCTCCTAGAGAAGGGATAATTTATAATCATGACATTTCCAAGGTTTCTCTCTCTTTTTCTCCCCCTTACCCCTCCCAGTGCTTGCCCTCCTCCCAGCTGGTGAATATGGGACAGACCATCCCAGTTTTTATAGGGGGAGGCTGGTTTTCTGGTTTCTTTGCAGACTGCTGTCTCATCCTGAAACTGCATATTTTATGTGCTTTCATAATGAATTCATTCGCACTGTGACAGATGTTTCTGATATGATAAGAAACATGGCCCAGGGGCCAGTGGCGCTGTAGAGCCACTCATGTGCCTCACCTGAATTGCAAATGAGATATTGCTTTCTTATCTGTTAAAAAACATGAGCAACTGCACATATAAATAATATGCCACCAACTGCCAGCTGTTTGTGCCAATGACATTCGTCTTAAAAGAATAGCTCCCCCCATCATCTGTTCTTTTCCCTCTTGCAGAAAATCTGGAGCTCTTTTGCAAGTGCAGCAGAAGAGATTTTTTTTTTTTCTCTTTAAGCTGCAGACAGAGCTGTTACTTTAAAATAATTATGTATGAGCAAAACCAGCTTCCATATTTATGGCACAGGTAGTACCTGATACATTTTTTTGTACTTCCTTCTCCTTTTTCTGCATATCTCTCTGGACACGAAAGCGTCAGTGCTGCTTTCTGTTTCTTGGCGAATCCCTTTTACAGAGCTCACTGTCTTTCAGTGGTTTCAGGGTTTCAGTTCCGAATGGTATGGAAGAAAGTTACTTAGTGTATAAAAATATTTTTTTCTTTTTTTGAAAATGTAAAAGAGAACAGTAAATCACTTTTCCTGTAAGGCTTGTAAAAGCTTGAGGTTTAATATCTTGAATTTAGGGTGAAGGTAAAACCCGCTCTAGAATCCCAGGCACAGAAGCAAGCTCACTTTACTATCAAGTCTTGCAATCAACAGAACATAAAAATACAACCAGTGAAGTTGTTCTTGTAATTGATCTGCTGGATATTTTATTAGGGTAAAACTGAGAAACACTTTTCAGCATTTTGCCAGCTCCAGGTGGAGATGTATTTCTGTTACAAATGACCTTCTGGGGGAACTTGACTGCGGGGACGTGATTCATTGGCAGCCTGCTGGTGACAGCCTTGTTCCTATTGTTCTCAAACTCTGGTTTCACATTTCTCCTGTTAGATAAGCTGCAACCATTAACTACACAGTGAGCTACAAATAAAGTGTGATGTAATAATTAAGCTTATTATCTGATTGGCAGCATGGGGCCACTCTTCCAGGTTAAGGGTTTGAGCAGATTTATTTTTTTTTAACAAAACTTTGCCTTTTATTTCATTTCTGAAAGCATTGTCCTCCCAAAAGATAAAAAATTTGCTTTTAGAGGCTGCAGTGTGTATATATAGTGTGAGCTATAAATAGTCTGGAGCTAGTTCTGCACAGTACCAGTGTGCAGAGATATTAAGGACAGATTCTGATCTTTATGGCTAGACTGTGGCTACTGAGAAACACCAGTTTCAAGTGGTGGCTTTCAAATTTAATACGGTATGTTCAGATTCACACCAAGATGTGAGTCTGGCTGGGGACTGTAAATGTGTTTTGAGGAATAAAGGAGCCTGGAGGCCTCAGCTTAATCTTAGTTTTAGTTGGAGATCACATATCAATTTCTGGAACTATTATTTGGGACTAATATCAAGGCAAATGAATTCACTCTTAAATGAGGAGTGGCTTGATTACCATGCTAGCTGAAAAATAGGTCTATATACTCCCACAGCTCAGCTGCTGTAAATGGATGTACATAAGGATTTAGAAACGGTTGCTATTCAGCTCCTTCTGAGGGGAAGATGACTTTCAGCAATTGAGTGATTTATGATAACGTTGATATTCACACAGGCCATTCAGCTGCCAGGATAAAGACCACAATAGCTGATCAGTCTCTCTTTCTTCAGGCTAAGCTGGTTACAGGCTGACATTGGAAACAGGTTCTCTGGCTGGAGCGTTATCTTCTCTGCTACAACGGGGTGGGGGCTGTGGGGAGGGGGAGAAGAAGAAAAGTACCTGTTTATAATGGGTTATTGACCGCATGTTATCTCTTCTGCTGTAAAATCCTAATGGGACAAAGCACGCTAGTATTACTAAGGGCATATGAGGCAGGGTCAATGCCAGGGTATTAACCTTACTTAGCAAATTTGTGATAAATAAAATAGATCTCTTGTTTCCGCAAGGAATTTTACAACAGTTTCTGATTATGCCTTAGAAGTTGCAGCCCTCTGTTGCATCCTCTCGCATTTGGACAGCAAGGAAATGGGCTGTTTGCACCATTTCCCTGTGCCCTGTAACTTCAGTGCAGTTTTAAAGCCTAATTCTGGGTGCCTAAATCGTCTTTTAAGTCCATCAAGTACACCTAAGAGAATGAGTCAGGCTACCTACGCAGTGGTGCCTGAGGTGGAGATGGAAGCTGCCTGGCCTCGGTGGTACACAGCAGATGGCCGTATGGTCAGCCCTGCCAAAGCATTTCGGGGTTTAGTTCTGTGGCAACTTGCTGTGCAGGACTGCCCGATTCGGTGGAACCACTTTTGTTCATGCTAGTGAGTTCCTGGTGCCTTTTGGAGTATTTGCTTGAGGTCTGTGGTGGTGTCCCACGTAACCAAAGGCATGTAGCTTCTGTCCAGGGTTGATTTCTCCTGCAAGATTTGTACTTTTAAGCATCAGACTTTCCAGTTACCTTTACTAGCCAGTTTATCTCACTAACTTTTCAGTCACTCTTGGGGCAGGACCTCACTCCTGCTTGCACTTAGTCTCTCATATGCTGTAGAAAAGGGACAGGAGAGGCAAGAACAACCCATTCTGTGTATTCCTTACAGCTCATGAGACACTGCATGGGGAGACTGCAAATGGGCCATAGAAACACACCACAGTGGGGCCCATCCTGGGCACTGGGAAACAGACCACATCTCAGAGCTGTCTTTGAGGTGCTGTAGTTCATGCCAGAGAAAAGGAAGGGACCTCCAAGGATCCCAAAATCACCTTGTCCCTCTAAAACTGCTGTGTCCCTCTTTCTATCCTTGCTATGCATATGCAACTGGGAGAGCTGGGAGCAAGGAACTGCCTTTCTGTAGGTACATGGATGCTCCCAGACCAGTGACACATAAATCTGGAAATTAATAAAGTGTGAGATATAAAAGCACACCAATGCAAGCTCACTCAGATCCCATCGCTGTGAGCTCCTTTCACACCCACTGGACACAGCCAGGCTTTAGCCAGGGGAGTCCCCACTGCTCTTCCCAAACTGTAGCCGAGCCCACTCAGCAGTCTCTGCCAGCTTCTTGGGTTTAGCTCTGGCTCTGTCTGTCCATGTCCGTCTGATCGATCTGTGTCCCCTTCACCTGTCTCTGTGGCCACTTCTGTGGAGATGCATATCTTGAAACAAAAGGAGCTGGCCAGATATAATCCCAGCACTCCCTTCCAATTCTGCACCCTCGTCTTGTGAATGTCCTTGGCAATCCACCAACCATTTATTCTGGCTGTTCTACTTGTTAGCAATGGCCCTGGAGCTCAAACTTACAGGTGAGCACCTTTCACTCCTTAATCTTAGCTCTGGTGCTGTCTGTGGAAACATCTCTCCCTGTCTTCAGTGTGTTCCAGGCAGAGAAGGGAGTTTCTGTGTGACAGGCATAGCGCTGTTATTTATCTAGGCAAGTCTGAGTATTTTCCCAAAGAATTTGTGAAATACTGTCTGAATGATCGGTGGCACAAGCATGTGACTCCAAGTCACTGGACAGCAAGCTATTTAAAAAAGCATTCACTAAAAAAGCAAGTCTGAAAGACTATCCAGTGTTAGAAAGCACTTAATTTAGAGAAGTGCCCATCTCGTGAGTGAGTATCATGTCATAAGGCGATATTGCAATGTTCTTCAAGGGTAGGGCACAGAAATAGGTTCTGCTTTTGTGCATGACACATGGATAATGCTACACTGAGTGTAAATGTGTTCAGATACCCATGGCCTGTCATCTCTTTTTTTTTTTTTTTAAACTCCTGGCTGCTTCATGCCAGTGTCACTGGGCTGTTCTGTTGACTCATATAGTCTTGTGCACTACTAGTTTCGGGTCCCCTGGTTGTCTTTTGGTATTTGTGCCTTTCAGCACCTCCAAAGAAAGTTGTCTCAATTTCATCAGCCTCCAGGTTTGCAGGATGGTAGTCATTTCCCAGACGTGGATAAAATGTTTCTATCTTTGGGACTGAAGATTTTGTGTGTCTGATGCGATCTGCTATCATCTTGTAATACAGTTAAGGCTCTTATGTTGAGAACTGGTGGAGTAAGACTCACTGCTCGTATGCCGATGCCTAGTTGCACTCATTTTCCACGCCTCTTTTTGTTTTCTGCTGGGCTGGTTTAGGGAATAATTGCCAACGAAGAGCAAAAAGTAACAAACTGCGGTGAATTATTCCTTCTACATCCTTGTTATTTCAAAGAGTTCATCTCCTCCTTTCAGGGACTACATGGATTTTTTGTTTCACAAATAAGACCTTATTTTATATAGTTCCTTTCCCTTTGACAGGTGGAGGATCGTACATGAGGCCCTGTGAACTTTCTGATACTCATTCTTACTCAGAATTACAGATTTTTATTGAATTTCCGTGCCTTTTTGCAAGATTCTTTCACCAGCTGTTTTTTCTCTATATATAGTTTATATGGTTAATGGGCACAGATTCACAACTGATATGAGTAAAATGAGCAAACACTGACTATCTTTCCTGTAATAAATTAAGAAGAATGGGTCCTTTAGCATCATTTTGTGTACAGCCCCTGTCAGTGGGAGCCTTACCAAGATGTGTCAGCTCAACTCTCATTTCTCTGGGAGGGCTGTCTGAGTGACAAGAATGAATCTACCACCTTCCAACACTTCCATATGCTGTTTGGTTTCTTTTGATCAGCAGGAAGAGACCAAGCATTAGCTGAATGGTCTTGTAATCTTCAAGAGATCCTCTGTTCCAAGCTGGGGGAGTCTCTCTCTTAAAAGGCCCCTTTGTGTTTTCTTGAATGCTTTACAAATGTTGGACCTGTGCATGAGAACTTCATCTGGATATGAAATATGTATTTCAAAGTGTGCTTCCATACACTACTGAAACAAGAGCCTGTGCATTTGATAAATCAAGTGGGAGTCTAACCTGATTATACAGATGCTACGTAGCTACAATGGCTATGGTGCATTTAGTTTTGCAGCCATGAACCTTTGATGAACCTTTGATAGTGGGCCTTTTCTTCAGAAGGGAGGGTTAATCTCCTATACTGGTCAAAATCTTCTCAGTTGTCCACCTGCTGTTTTACTAAATTCCATCTAGTCTATGCAGAGTTGGGGACTACCAGTCCTTCTTTAATGTGCATTATCAGGATGGATAAGATTATTTTGATTTTGATCTCTTTTCCATTTAACAGTACAGTTTTTCCTTTTTGTAGAACATTATTCATGAAGATGCATGTTTTCTTATCATGAGGTTGGATTAGTGTTGCAGATTTGGGATCTTTCCAATGCTCCGTCCTCTCTGGCAAAAATTTTAATTCCATTTAATTACAAAATAGTTGAAGCAAATCCATTTTATTTTTTTTAAAGGCAAAATCCAACCAGAACCAGACAACTCCCCACAAACCTGAAATCTCCTGTCCATCTGAACCCACTGGCTGAAACTGGAGAAATCTTGGGCAGATTTTTCAGAGTATACTTAACTCTGTAGTAGTAACCACACCAGCTCCTCGAGCCTAATCGCTTTGGCATTTCCACCAGTTTTCCATTTCGTAATGGCCCAAGAGAAAGGCGGAAGGCAAACCTGACCTTGGTGCACTCTTATAAGAATACTGTGTCAACGAAAGACAGGAAGAAAGAGAAAACCATTTGCAATTCAGTGGGGATCAGCAGCCCTTCTGAAAGTGCTCTATAGTAGCAAACAAGTGATGGCCTCATGCAAATCATTACAGGCCCAAACAGAAACTTCTCCTTGCTGCTGATGTGCTCTGGCACTCCGCAGGTTTCATTCTAACAAAGCATGACTTCATTTTCCTCATTTGCTGGCCTGTACTACCAGGCTGTGGGGCTTTGCCCTCATACTTGAGGGAAAGAGAAGCCCTGATGTTGGCTTCAGTGGTTGCCTTTCGTGCTGAAACCTTTTCAGCCTAATCTCTTTTATTGGCAGCAACCACAGTCAGATGTTTAAACCTCATGTGGGGACTGAATAATTGCAAAAAGGGGTTGTACCTGACTGCCTCGTGTACTCACACATGCCTGAGTGGTGCAATGGCACAGACCCCAACTGTCTTTCTCCTCTATTGGTCTTCAGTAACTTGATCCCTTCAACTGCATGGATGGTGGTGTGTCCTTTCAGAGACTCATATGAACAGGTTCCCCCTGGTCTTGAGACTTATATTCTATGTTTTCCAAAGGCAGGTATAAAGGCGGGCTGCTTCCAGGTGCTGCCACTACTGCTAAGCTTCCACTTTACATTCCCCAAATTCCAGCCTGGTGTGTCTAGGCAGATATCTATTGGCTGTTTAAATAGAAAAACAGTAACACTGAAATACACTGAGGTCAAATAGAAAGTTAGACAACTGCTTTAGCCTTAGAGTAAGAGAGTAGCCCTTAATGCAGGAGCTAAAGGGACATGTAGGCTGAGTAAGGATATGATGTGAAAGTAAGAGAAGATAGGTAGTTGAAAAGTTCCCAATTATTTTAATTCCAGGGAAACTCCAAAGTAGGACTATCTGTAGCACATCCAAACTGTGAACGTGCTGAAAGTTTAGCCGTTTTTGTAGTGTTTTCAAGATCTGTTCAAAGCACTTTGTCATTGTTTTCTTTTTTCCCCCCACCTTTTTTAACAGTGAGCAAAGATGACAAAGCAGAGTTAGAAACCTGAACATTAAAATCTTCCCTAACCACACATTTTCAATGACTGTAAAGAGAAAGGCAAACCAATGTGCAGCAAAGCGGCTAGGAGAGCTCATCCAGTTTCATGCGTGAGGCAGTGAGGATGCACAGTGTGGTAAATGAAACCACGTTACTGTATAAGGAGCGATTTGGGGACAGTAACTGAATGATTGTGACGTGCAAGTAGAGAAAACAATGATGTTTCCAGACTCCACAGAGAAGCAAAATACCCGCTTCATCCAGGCACAGATGAACTTTGCAGCCAAGTGCTTAGTGCCATACCGGGTCAGCTGGGATATAATTGTCTCTAACCAGAACAGTCAGAAGTTAGAGTTCACTATCTGCTGTCTGAGTGACACCCAGAAATTCTTTCCAGACTTACAAACAAGCAAAGAGACAAGTTTGAACCTGAACTTCAGGGTAATCACGCCACTCAGGAGCATAAACAAACATGGCACCGACTGGAAAATTATTCTTGAGGCGTCACTTTTGACTGATCCAGCCGAGAAGTTTCCAAAGTTAGGGTCGCGACCCTGAGGAGTGCTGGTGGAAGAGAGGTCACGAGCCCGGATATGAGGTTGCGAGCCGACGAGCTTGGGAACTGCTGATGTAGGCAGATGAATGGTCATGTCAAGGGGGTCCCCTTGGAATACCCCTTTTCCCCTCTCCTGCCTCAGAAACAGTAACTCAAGCAAGTTTTAAAGCTGACAAACCTAGCGTGTTTATAGCACGCTGCCGTATTTCTTAAAGCAGATCTCTTGAAATGAGCCCAAGATGATTAGGGAGATGGGAGCAAGGAAAGCTCTGGAGGGAAAGATGTGGGACAAGAAGGGGAGGAGAGGCAGGTCTGTGGGAAACAGAATCCGCTAACAAAAAATAAGATTCAACAGTGTCAGTGTGAAGAGACGGAGGCTCTTTAAGGTTGTAGTGACATTTTTGAGTCTAACTTGGAAGGTCAAATTCTTCTCCCAAGATGTCTGAGGAACATACTTGCACTTCTCTTGTGTGAGAAGCCCCTACTGCTGAGCTGGATGCCTTGGTGTGGAAGCTAACCTAGGCTTTGGTGGAATTAATGTGTGGCCAGAGTAAGGTTTGTACAGCTACGGTATGCACAGAAATAAGGTAGTTGTCTTTGAGTAAGTCTCCAAATGGCCTCCTTTAATGTCCTTGTGTTTCAAAAGCTACTAAAGCTGTGCCCTGAATTTACATGGATTAAGAGTAAACCACTGTTATTTGGAACTTCCGTGGCTTACTTTATAATACTGATACTGTGAAAAAAAGTGTAAAATACAAGTAGACCGGAAAATTAGTGTAACTTATGATACTAATTTTGTATATTGTCATTAAGAAAAATATTTTAAATTTTAGGAATGTTTGGTAAAGATCTCTAAATGTTGAATATTGGAGGTTTTCCACATTAGCAGTAATAAGTGTTTATTACTGGTGTAACTGTTGAGCCCAGAGCAGGGACTTGCGGTGCCTCAGTTGTTGATGGAAGCCCTATTCCTTGGGAAGCCATGCAGAACCACCTTGTGAGCATCAGATTACTGTCGTGTCTCCTATGTCTGGGACTCTGCAGTACAAGTCTTTATGTAGCCAAGCCTCTGAGGTTTGTAAACCTGCTGAACTCTCCTCTGGAAACCATAGGAAATAAACAGTGCTGGTAATTCAGGTGAGCTTTTATAATACCAAACTAGCATCAGTACAAGAGGAGTATCAGCACCGTGAAATTGATATCTTGAACAACCCCAGGGTGTGGATGAGACAAGCAATAGATTTTGGGCAATTAGGAGGGAGTATAGCAATAGCACAGATGCAAGTCAGGAGTGGAAAATGGGCCTGGAGGTTAGTAAGCCAACACAGACCATCACTGAAAGGTAAACAGTGGCTATGTGCTAAGTCCAATGCAGAGGTAAAGTCAACAGCTATTGTACGGTACTTATTTAATAGTTTTGTGTTGGGAGGTATTCACAGACAGGGAGCTTTTTGCAACCAGTAGGCTTCCTGGGTGTTATTTTTCAGGCTCAAAGATGGAGGGACTGGTCCTGCTCCAGTGCTGGGCAGGGTGCCGTGACCCAGTCCTGGCCACAAGGCAAGGCAGAACCAAGTTGCCTCTTTGCCCCAGTTACTGTTACAGGGACTAATATATTATGCCAGAGCCACAGATGCTAGAGAGAGAGGAAGTCAGGAGACAGTGTTGTGAGTGAGATGCTGAGAGCAAAGAGAGGTAGGGTGTCTTGAGTCTTAAACCCACTGGTGAGGCAAACCTAGGGACTTCTGAGCAAGGAAGCTATCTGCTGCTGCTTGGTTTTAGCCAGATAAAGACTCTGTGAACTTTTTTAATGATTAAATTAATCTATGCCAAGCCTGTACAGTTCCAAATAGTAACTGACTGGTCAAGCAAGTGATGCCTAATCTTCAGACCTCTGTGGCAAGGACCCCAGGAGCTTTGCTCTTGAAGGCATCTAATTTTGTAGGATTGCCCAGACTGAATTTGTGGGTAAGACTCAGTTAAAGCTTTTACGTGCATATTTCTTAAGTGCAAGCCATAGAGATTGTCCCCAGATGTGCTTCAGACATGATCAGGTTGGTGCAGAACCAGCCCTTATCTCCGGTTCTGTTGATCCAGCATGGACCAGCCTCCACAAGTTTCTTTTCAGGGTTAAACCAAGCCTTTGGTATGTTTGAGAAATTTGAGCTTTTATTTTCATAATTACCTCTAGTTTTGAAGATGACCATTCTGTATTTTGTGCAAATGCACAGAAATTAAGTATGAGGTTTCTGCTCCAATCATGGGGAAGTTTGTTTTAACTTACAAAGCATACTGAGTTTTCTTGTAAGAAACCGATAATTTCTGTTAATGACGAGCTCAAAATACATAGATTCAGGCAGGCTGGTTTTTCACCTCAAAGCATATGACTTTAGTTTCCCAAACACTTCCCCAAATACCTTTTTGAGTCTGCAAAATAACCCATGGGAAAAAATCTCATCATGACGCTTGAAATTGTCATAGTTTTCACATGCAGGTTGTGACTATGCAAGGTAAAGAAAAGGACTAGGGGCATGTTACAGGATATTCATGGCCAGCTTGTGTCACGACTCAAGTGATTGGTGGCTTTAGTACAGCAGTAATCCATCCCTATAGCTGACCTGAATCTCCATGTACTTCTGTTAGTAAATTTGTTTGGTTTTTTCTTTGATCTATAAATATCTCAAGGTATATGGCATCCTCCTTGCAGGGAAATTTTTCTAGAGGACTGTCAGGAATTTTTGATTCTCACATGCAGTCTGACTCCTCCTATTCTTAATTCTACCTGTTACTGCTGATTATAGAGCTCATCTCTGTGATGGCACCCTTAAAATAAACTGTTTTCAGGTTCACACGTTGGTTGACGATACATCGTGTAAGGGCTTATTCCTGTCCTCCTAATGGAGCTCCTAGATACTAAAGGGAACTTTTCCTGGACAAAAATTCCCCTGTTTTCAGCCTATCCAAAATGTGTAAGTCTTCAGAATAAGTCCTTGACCCAGAATGTAATGGTGCCAGTTGAAAGCCAGGCATGATAAAAATGCCAGATAAAAAGCATGAAAAAAAACAAAAGAAATGGGGGGGGGGAGGTTCTTTTTGCTACAGGCTGTTATGGAGCATAGCTGTAGAAACAGATCAATTCACTTAATGAAGTGCCTTTGGATTATAAGTTTTCTGTTTGTAGGCAGCAGACTTTTTTTGTATTTCAGTATTAACAGAGCTTCTCCTAAGGAGCTGTGACCTTTAATCTCATTATGTATGGATTTGTGTATGTGAATGTGACATATGAATTTGTTACCAAGATACTATTTGAAGCAAACATCCTAGGGCCTTCCAAGTTGGCAAGTTGATGCTGATTTCTGAGTCATCTCAGCCCAAAATATTATTTCGTATTTTTACAACATTTTGGACCGTAGAGGGAATGTCAGCCATCTTATCTGACTGATGCTATCAGGTGCTTTCCATCAGTTTCCTAATGTATATCCTAGAGACAGCCAGACACGCACGTAAGTCTGGATACAAATGACATTGAAATTAAATGGGATTCATTTTAGTTTATCGGAAAGGTGGAGCAGCTCAACTAACTACAGCAACTGATCAGTAGCAGGATAAGGCCTTGACAAGTTCTTTCAAGCTTGATGTAATATGTGTCAACTCATTTGTTGCTTTCCTCACCTCCTTTCTCCTTTCCTCTTCCCTGTATATTGCTATCTTTTCTTTGTTTATACAAATACATACTGCTACATAGAGATTTTTCTGCTGCGGATGGTCCAGTGGTGGAACTGGGCAGTATTCCCAACAGAGAGACCATCTGTGAAATGCTCTGGGTGGGGTCTACCATGTGTCATGGTTTCTGTTGCTTTGTTATTCCTTCGTTTCTAATTTTATATAATAGTGACTACTAATTAATAACCTGCTGCCTAGTTCTGAGAGTTATCCTGGAACATGGCCCTTGATAATGGGTCGTTGATAAATGGCAGGGGAGTAACTTCCAGTCCTGTACTCCTTCAAAGAATCCTTTAACAAAGCACGATATTTCTTGGTGCTGCATAATATCTATTTCTGAATTCCAGCTGCAGCTTTCTTTTTTTGTCTTGCTGGAGTTGCTGAGATGGTTTCATTTGACGGGGGAGCATGTTCAAAGAAGAAATACTGAAATATGTTGAACAAAAATATATTTAAAGTATTTCCACCCAATCTGAAACATGATTTCTCAAGATCTTGCAGAGTGTTTGCAGCGTAGCCATGGCTGCGATATTAATGGCATTTTACTGAAGAAGCACCAGAGCCCTGTAACTCGTATAATAAATGAATTGTAGATACCACTCTCAGCACAAATAATTAGCAGGATTTATACTGCGCTCTCCACATAACGAATGAGTCAGTTCTGTCACACTCTGAGCATGCAGAAATTCTCAGAGAAAATGCATCTGGGTGCGGTTAATTAATGTAATTTCATTTAGGTATTTTTTTGTTGTTGCTGATGACAATGTCACCAGAAATAATGAAATTCATAAAATTTCATACCTTTGTGCCAGCATGTCCAAGCTTTGTAAAAGAAGGTTATTGTTGAATATTGCAGTTTTGGAAGATTAGTGTAAGTTAAGAAAATTATTTTCATGAACATTAATTTTTTGTAGAGCAAAAGTTTACTGAGAAGTACCTCGCTTTTAGTTTCCAGCGATCAGAAAGTGAAATTCCTACATGTGTTTACAAGCAGGGGAAGCTAAACTTCAGGAAGTCACATGATTTCCAGTAACACCCCATATATAGATGTTTAGATGATGAAAGCAATGAAAAAAACTTGCCATTATAAGTCTGAAGCTGACATATTATCTCTGTGTAGCCATACTCCCATGTGTATGGTATAAGGCTCCTTCCCACTTTGTTCCAAGAATTTATATCACAAGATATTTCAGGGAAGTCGCAGTCCCGAACTGACTGTGCGGTAGCTGATACAGGGGGGACTTTTCTTTGGAAGCTCACAGTGCCTGTATCCAGTAGAAAGATAAGTACAACCCCTTGTGTACTTGACTGTTAATAGCTAAGTAAATAAGCAAATCTCAGGTAAATAACAGTGTAACAGAGGAAACAACTTTATCAAATGTGGAAAAGTAGAATTTAGGAAAGGAAGGGTCTGCTGCTAACTAATAACTCTTAGATGTGTATTTTCTACCAACTCTTCACCTCCTATTATTCCCAAATGACTACAAGCCTTGCTTCTTCCATCTCCCATTGAGGATGGTACAGCTAAGAATAGATATCCTGAAATAATGTGATATATCTTTATGGTGTTGGATAAATAATGCAAAAATATACTTTTGTTGTTAATCTTGCCTGTATGGGCTGAGGTCCTTGTTCAGTTCCAATGAAACAGGTTAATTCCTTAGGTCTTATATATTCCTGGTGCCGCATCTTGACTCTTCCTAGGTATCTCTGAGTCAGATCCTGAATTCTGAGATGCGTGTGCTCTCTTTCTCTCTGGATACCTGTGAATACAGTGTGGGGAAGGTGTTTGTGCAGAACAGTGGGATTTATCTCTTTGCTGACTTCCTGGGCTATGGTTAAAGGGGAGTTTGGAAACTGTGAATAGAATCATATCAGATATGTTCCAAAAGTGCCATGTGTTTTCCCTTCAGAGAAGGGAGCTGAGCTAATCACAATAAAAGCAATTGTGGGATTTTTGGAAGGGAGTAGATGGCACAGGGAGAAAGCAATGTGTTGCAAGTGGGTAGATCCAGCCCATGGGTACCCATATGTTTTGAAATCCTTGCGGTCTGGATAGTGACCAGCTGGTTTTCTTGGCCCAAGGCTCTCAGCTCCACCCCACTGAGCAAGGAGTTCCTGCTGCCATAGAGCCCAAAAAGTGCCTTAGCACACTGGAGCCCCTCTGTCACTGATTGACATAAACACAAATAGAACATCTTTGCAACAGGATGTTTATAAAGAGAACTGGAGGTCACTGCTGCTCATACCCTCCTTTTCTGCAGATCACTTCTTTGATACATTTCTCCATCATCAAACTTCACCAAAATCCATGTTTGAGGAGGGGATTTCCTCCAGACAAACTTTAGGCTGATGGGCTCTGCAGAGGAGGGAGCCTGGCCTCTGTAGAAGTGTCAGCGTTGACTGCTGGACGCAGACTAAGATCTGAAATACAGGGGTCTGCAAGGCAAAAACTTTGCGTTATGTGGCCTTTCTGTTCTTATAATTAAGATATCAAGTACAATTGAGCTCCTTCTTTCATAATACACCCCTGTGATGACTACCAAAACTACTCCTTCAGAGAAGGTCTGCAGCCAGTTATCCAGAGAATGAGGAAGGGGAGAGGGGGGAGATTGCCCACAGCTAATACAAAACATGTGCCAGTGAGACAGTCGCTATTCAGTGTGTTCATCTTTTAAAATGTGGTAAGTGCAGCTCCTTACAGTACAGGGATAACCGTAGGCACCAGGAAACTGTCAGCAGGTGTGAGTCTGTGTCCTGGTTGTGACGCAGCCGAAGCTGTAAGGGGAGGACAGAGTGTGTCAATCTGGCCCAGATAATCCATCCACAGGTAATGGAACACTGTCTGAGCTGTGATTTGACTGTTCTCTTTGTTAAGGTATCTGGTGTCAGTCTGACATAGTCAGAAGTCCTACAGCTTACATTGATGTCGTTCCCTTTCTAATTAGCAACTGGACTTGGAGGGGATGTTAAGATCAGCTGAGCTATATAATGTAATATATACTGTAGAGGTTTTTTACATAAAGCATAACGGTAATATTGACGAGGAAGTGGAGAGATTATACAAAACTCTGTAGAGTGCGTGGCAATGCAGTTTAGTCATCTCTTGAAGATTACTTGACTTTAGTGGAAAAGGCTTATCTTCCTATAAATAGAGACATTCCTCTACTGTGACATAATCTCACTTTTTATCTTCTGTCTCCTTTATTCTTTCTGGAGAAAATACAGAGAAAGATAAAATACGATCTGGAGATCGCTGATATCAAGAGTCCTTGATGCTGAATGTCTTTTATGACAGGTAACTTTCTAACAAGTGTTGCTGGAGGAGTTTCACGGTTCTTGTTAAAATGGTTTGTTGGCTTTAGGACTTTAATCTCTAAGGTGAAATCCTTCACCATAGAGAAGATGCAAACCCTTCAAGAGGCACTTAGCGGTACCTTCAGGATCAGTCCCTTCCTGGCTGAATCCAGCACTGTTGATGCCAGTGGAAGTTTTACCCTTGATTTCAAATCTGATCAGGCCTGAGGACTCTGGCTCTTTCTTTCCTTTGTCCCTTTTGGCAGTTAAGACACTTAGGTTTATGTAAGGTGTGCAATGCAGGGCGGGGGGGTGAAATTCATGCCACGCACGATGGGAGCTTTGCCCCGAAATGCTGACAGCCTAAGTTTAGACTTGGCACAATGAGTGAAAGTAATAAACAAAAGTTGGGAATAGGCTCCTCAGAGGTCAGGGCAGCGAGATGGAGGGTTGCTCTGATTTGGTAGGTGAATATCCTGATGGCTGCGCTGATTAAACAGAGTGAGTCACCAGCTGGAGGCTGGAAGGAAGAAGCGGGGCGTTAGAAGGATGTGGCTGTGGGGAGACCTGGTGAGCAGAGATTAGGAGGACAGTTCATGCCCAGAGGACTAGAATAGCTTGTCCACTAACTTTCATTGTTTTAGGCATTTAAAACACACTGGGTTAATAGCTAACAAAGATGCCCAAGGGAACAATGTTGTATCAGTTATCTTCCTGAGCATTTGACTGTTTTGGTTCTATTTATTCTAGACAAAAGAGCTTATTTGTGATGTTTCATATTTAGTCTGAATGTCTCTGATTTGTCTGTCCATTTAATTTGGAAGGTTTCCATGAGACGCCAGTGAGACTGTCTGATTAAAGTCATGACTTATAACCAAACGGCTTTCTCGCTCCATGTTGCTGACCGCAGCTTTGGGTATGAATTGTGAAAGAATGTTAAAATCCAGCGTATTTTTTCTCTTTGTGGGCTCTGTTTATTTTTATTTTTTAACACTTTGATTGGACAATGAAACATGTCAGTGATGCCAGTTGCAAGTCTTTAGGTACAAGTCTGCCTTTCAGCCATTGCATGGGAGTGATTATTTGCTTTTAAAAACTGACAGCTGTGGATTTTTATTTCCTTTTTCTTAATAATCTCTGGAAAAATATGGCCCTATATAGAGCCTGCTGTATGAAAGGTAAAACGAGGGCCAAGCTTGGACAATAACATCTTTTTCATGTCTCGATTACTTTTTCAGAGAGCAGTACCAACAAGCTGAGGGGAGTTTGGAAGAAGCAGTATTGTTGCTTCTGTTTCCCTTGAATTCCTTTCATCAATCCAGTGACTACATGTGTCCCAATGACACATTTCTGGGTCACATGTCCCAGAAAGATGGGCTATATGGAGATACAAGGCATGGAAAGTATTCTAGCTAGAGACTAGTTATATCGGCAGGTTCCACACGTGGTGTAAATTTGTATATTCCTCACATGGACTTTATTAATAGCACATGACTGAGACAGGGAGAGCCAGTTACATTGCTCTTTATGTAAATAAAACAACAGAAATATATTCTTTCCTGTTCCTTATCATATTAAACCTGCAAATAGCTTATTACCCTGCAAGGCGGCTTAGGCTGGCACAGGAGACTGTTAGGAAATGGAGAGCACAGAGAGGTTCCCAAGCCAGGCTGAGTGGCCGCAGGAGAGGAGTGAAGGCACGAGGGCACAGCACGCAGTGTCCAGAACTGGAGAAAGAATAGGGGGCCCAGATAAATATTTAAAAATCCAGTCTCAAGTGTACCAAACTGAATGATTGTTTTGGTTTTGGCCCAGTGGAAACTTTGGAAATTGCATATCCAGTCCTCTGCGTTCCCACCAACAGGAAAAGCTGAGAAATGTGTCTAGAGAGCCTTGATCCAAGTATTTGTGTCTTCTTCCAGACCCTGAATAAAACCACCTGGATGTGAAGGACTTTTATGAGTTGCGACCCTCCTGTGTTAATTGTAAGCCGTTCATTTAATCTTCAGCAACATGGAGAAGTATGGAAAGGCTATCCCAGTTTGACACCTGTGATGAGTATGAACTAAACTCCAAATTCCCACATATTCAGAGTGCAGGCTGTGCTCTGAGCTCATCTTTACAGCTATAAAAAGGGGTGCTCTCACACTCTTCAGTGACATGGTGAATCTGGATGAAGACATGCCAGGTAGCAGATTACAGGGTAAATTAAAAAGGAGAGTTGTTTTAGAATACAGAAGCTTTGAATTTTGTCTACTAGTGAAATTATTACCCAAATTGGGTAATAATTCACACATTTGCATTTGAAGAACAACTAGAAATTCTTCTGAGGGGCTCCAAATCATGCTAGGAAGAAGAGCTGTCTCCCATTCAACACCCTTTATTTAAATGGGACCTCCAGATAACCTGTTCCTAAATATAGGAAAGGAATACCATCAAACCAGTAGAGCAGACAACTGGGAATCCAAATGTGGATTTCTATCCCCAGCTCTGCATCTAACGTGTTTTGACCTTGGTAAGCCATCTTGGTTTTTTTAAGCCTCAGTTTAACCATGTTATTAAAATGGCTAAACCAATATATGTTTCCCGTGAGGATACTGTAGAAATTAGGTTTTTTGGATGTGAAAGATGCTTAGTGTATTATTAAATGAGCTTCATTTTTATGGGTTCACTCTCAGAAAGAAATATTTATCAAATGTAAAATTCTAAACATTCCTCTGTGTTATGTTCAAATGATGGAAATAAATTTTTAAAATGGTATTTAGGTGCTAAGCAGGGTATGGCAATACGACTATTGCATTTACATTTGCACTGTGAGCAAAGAGTTCATCATAAATGCACCAGGCCAATGTGGTTTTCTATCATGTTTATGAGGATGATTTACCTTCTGTACAATCAAAATAGAGACACATTAGTGGCTCAGAATATTTACTAAGTCTTCCAAGCTGATACAGTTTAGCTGTAAGGAAGAAATCAGTTTTAAATTCTACTGATTTCTTTTCCCTATGTCTCAATTAAACACTCCACATTAAATTCATGAAATTTTTTTGCCACTACGTGTAATAGGTCAGAAATGTCAGGGTATCCTTGAAGTGGAGCGCTCTCCTCCAAGGCACTTTGCATAGCTTAATTAGCACAGTTATTTCTTTCCCTGTGCCTTCTCTAAGGGCTTTATCTCAGATGCTTCTAGTTATTAGGAATCGGAGCCAGAGGTCAACTGATGAGCTAGTGATTGCTCAAGCTAAATGTGACTTAATGCAGCAGTTCATATGAGCAGTTTGCAAAAGCCCCCTGGGAACCATGTGTGCAGGGATGCTCCTGGATGTACGTATCTGTAAGCCCTGTTCAGTGCAGCACAAGATACACAAGTGCATTAAAGGACCTGGTGTGGCTGAAGGTCATTATCATCAGATGACTACAGACATCACTATGACTCATTTAATCTACTTAAGCAACAAATATGCTTTGAAACTGTCAAAAAATAGCACTTTTTTTTTGTCAGTGGGCAGTGAGGGATTTTCCTAATGTATTCAAGTAACTTTGTTGTCTTGAATCGGCAGCCTTGGCTGTATAATTGCTATAGTAAGTGTAGCAAATGGTCCTCATTTTAAGGCCTGGAGCCAGTTCACGTGTCAGTCACTGGTTGAATGTTTTTCTGTCAAAGGTAAATGCCTAGGCAGAAGTAGTTTCGATTCTGGCTGGTGATAAGTCATTAATACATGAGTCCTCTAAAATGTTTACCTATGAAAAATGAGCCTTTGACCCTTGAGATACCAGAAATTGTTCAAATTAGACTAAACACAAACAATTCACATAGTCCAGTTATATGGTTATAGTGAGGTCTCTTACCAAACTTTTTCTGAGTTTAGCCATTATGTGAACGTCAGCCGTGGGATTGCATTTCATACTGAGATTTTCCACTTGGCCTGTATTCAGTACCAATCTGATAATGGGATGAAAAGTGGACTTGAGGAATGTGGTTCAAAGGACTTGCTCTATTGAATCTGTGTACCAAACCTGTCTGTGTAAGTCATAGTAATGACTTGTGAAGATACCACAACATGGAGACAACTGGTGCAGGGCCATGAAACAGAAGATAGGCCACTCGTAGGTGGGACAACTGTAAAGGAGGAGCCAGGCAAGGGAGATGCTTAGAGAGTGCAAGGCAGCCAAAGGATGCTATAGGAAATAACAGTCACGGCAATACTGCTGTGACAACAGCATTCCTCATCTGTCTCCCTGTAGTGGTCTTGCTAAGTCACAATCCTTAATTTGGTTATCTCTGCCCCTGAAAAGACTGTGGACACATTTTTAAAGACCTGGTGAAAATATTACTCCCAAATTCTGAAACATTAAAGGAGTAAGGAGTCACTCGAGTAACAAATCTATCCAGGTTGCTGGATCTTACTATATACAAAAGAATGGGAAGCTATAGACAGTATGAGAGTGCTGATGCAGTGTAACATACCCTGAAATCGGTCCACGTTTATTGCCATATTTAATGCAAATGCTGAAATACAGAGGCTCTCTGAAGAACCAGCCTCATGTCTTGGGTGCTGTTAGTTAGTAGATTTTACCCTGTATGTTAACAATGCAGTAAAACATTGTTGCTGGCAAAAAAAAAAGCCTCTTCTTCCAGAAAACTTCATATTTCCTATCTGTGGTGCTGTAGACTACCCCTTTTTGCTAAGGGAAACCTTATAGCCATGCGTATCAATTCAGACTCAAAGACACTTGACAACCTCTATAACTGTCTTTGTTCTCTGTTCATAGTAGCTTTCCCTTGATCAGATCCCATTATACATGCTGCAGGACCCCCAAATGTTGCAGTGATTTTAAATGGTCAGTTTTTGATTGAGAAGGTCAGTATAGGTGAACAAATGTTGCACGTAGAGTGGCAACCGATGAGGCTGGGATGTACTGCAGTATCTCAGTAGGGAACAGCTGGATCTGGGATGCAGCACAGTGGGTCGTGGAATCTCTTTGTTCCTGTAGTGCTTCGTGAGACTTCAGATATTGCGATCTGTAAAGGTATTCCTACTTTAGGTGACAGGCTGATCAAGAAAAAACAATTATAGATGATACACTTTTTTTTTTCCTCTTAGGGACAAAAAGCTACACTTCACTTGTGCTCCTCCTTAGCTGCCTATAGCAACAGGCAGTACTTCTCAGCTGTTGTGAATTTGGGGACTTCAAAGGCCTTCCTGTCTCTAATGGAGAGGGGTGCTGTACGGCCTCATCCTAAATTCAAACTCCATGGAGAAAAAGCAGGCAACAACATGTCTTACTGCCTTCATTTTATATATTGACAAACTGAGGTTTAGACAAGGCAAGCATTTTGACCTAGTTTACCCAGAGAGCAATAAGGAAGTAACCTCAAAAATACCCAGGAAATTACCTAGGAAATTCACCAAGTGCAATAAGACAAAGTTCAAACCTGAATCTTCATCCTGATGAGCTGTCTGCGAGGCCCTCCAGCTGTGTTGGCTTTGCACAGAGCTGGATTTGTCACTTAGATATTTAAAAAACTGTTCTTTCCAAAAAGCACTCTTTTGGTGAGTTTAAGCAGATGAAAGGTAATTGTTCGTGTCCTGTGTGTTCTGCTTTAGATGGGCTCTGGGTTCCCGTCACGGGTGGTGCATGACGTTATGTACCGAGTGGGTGAAGGGCGGGTAGAGATCCTGCCAGAGGGTGCCTGGGCTTGTTGGGAGGATTGTTGCCATTCCTACCCGCTTCTGTCTCTGTGGTCCTCCTAAAACAACACGAGCTATTAGCAATGGTTGTGTTATGTAATTCATTTAGGAGGAAAACTCACTCATAAAGTTTATGATCCTATTATCCCTGAGGCAACCCAAGCAAATGGGCCCACTGGGGGGGAGATGAGCAGCTGAGCTGAAGAATGCACAGGGACACTGTGTCCTACGGTCATGGCAAGAAACTTCACCCAAATCCTCCGCTGGAGGGTCCTGGGACTAGTCTATCTGCAAAAGCACAGACCCGTAGCAGCCTGCTGTGCCCTGGGCTATGGGGAGTTGGCATGGCAACTCCAGCTTCCAGGGGCGTAGGAGCATCCCTCAATCACAGCTCTACCTGCCTGCCCATTGCACCTCCAGAGGGCTGGAGGGGAGTGTCATGGGAGCCAGTGAAATGCCTTCCCTCCCAAAAAATAAATACTGAGAAAAGGGCATACTTATCTGCCAGGGCCTGCTATTGAAAAACGGATCTCAGTTCACATAAGCAGGAAAAAGACATTGAGGCTTATTTGTATTTCTGCCCCTGAGCACAAAGGGGCTAGAAAGCAGGCGGATCCCACCGATTGTGTGTTCCTCCTGTTTGGAGATGTAATCAGCATCCACGTACTGTGCTGCAGCTTTCTTCAGTCTCTAGGGGTTGGACTGGGGCTGGGAATGATGTAGAGGTCCTCCAGCGTGGAGGTGAAGACCTCCAGGATAGGCATGGGGGAGGGCTGGCTCCTGACGCAGTATCTCTCCCCAGTATTCCGATGCGTAGCATGCACCGCTAGCAGCAATGTTCATGGGGTAGGGAAGAAAACACAGGATCACCCTGATTGCTCAATACCAACTTACCAACTGGAGAAAACGGTGTAAACAGTACAAATGAAATGGACACTGGGTGGGAGGTGAGGCAGTGGCCTCTCCCGCTGGTATTGCTGGTGAATACACCATTGTCCTTTGCAAGAAAGCAAAGAGAAAACTGTCTCTTCTGTGACACTGAGCCAATATGGCCTCACTGAGGGCTCAGCCTCCATCTCGGAGGTCGCAGCTCCAAAAGGCCTTGCCTGTATTGCCTCCAGTGCCCTGTTACGCACGGACCATTTTGGCCAGCTGGATTTAGTTCCCTGCAAGTGAGTGGCTGGGAAGTAGGTGTGTTTCACAGAGCTTATAATAGAAAGCTTGCTTTGACCTCCACGACAGAGAGATTAACACCATTCCAGAATGATACAGTGTGTGTTTTTTAAGGGTCCAAAGGCAATTCCTGTTTACAGAGCAGGACTGTAAGAGCCCCATAGCATTCAGGCTAGGGCAGTGGCTGTCAGGGATTCCTTCTCCAATCACTTCTTTTTCAGGTGGACTTTTGCCCTGCTGAGGGAAAAGTTGAAATGCCCTGTGGATGGCCAAACCTGGCTGTTGTGGTTGTGCAAAATCATGCTGCCTGTCTCTGAGATGAGAGGATGAGGAAATTTTTGTACCTACTCTTATCCCTTCTCATAAAAAGGAAACCACATCAGAGCTTCTTTGGAGCGATTCTTTCTGTTCTGGGATTTCCAAAGTTTCTTTTAGAAACTGTTGGGCTGAGATCCACAGAAAGATTGTCAGTACTTCTGAAAAATTTGTTGTTGACAGTAAAGATCCATTTGAAATAGCCCCAGACTTCCTTGAGTTATTCAGCTCTGTAGATGCGGTCTTAAATGCTTTGACCCATAGTGGTGTGACCTGATAATCCTGGTTATGTGCTCATGCCCAGCACTGTTGCCTTTATCAGCATATGGGCATTGAGTGGGGCCTGTGGTTCTGCTCCCACCATGCCCACTTTTCCAAGAAATACAAAAGGCTGAAAGCACCCTGAACAAGGAAATGTATCCATGTGCTAATAGCATCAGCCCTTGCATTTTTAGTTGTCTTTCTGGAAACCAGAATGTACAAGATCTGTGTGTGAAAATAAGGAGTTTGTTGCTTGTTGCAAGTCAACCATCTGAGCCTTGGCGAGCCAATGGGGAGTTAGAAGTGGCATGAGCCTGGAGTCTGCTGTCTAATATATTCCCTGGCATAGTCCTGGAGAGAAAGCACAAAAAGTCCATACGCCCAGTGGAGTAAATTCATCATTTCACTGATGGCTGGATGTGCCTGATTCTGCTCTATTGTTACTTGCCTCCTAAAATTGCAGCACATTCCTCTGAACTTTATTCATCATTTCTTGACTGATATTGTGCCTCAAAAGATTTGTGTTTCTCCAGATTGAGGCATCTAATCTGAGTTAGATGCCTCTAGTCAAAAAGGAGTTATGTGCTGACCCATTGTCAGGGCCCAAAATTTAAGGTGCTTTTTGGAAAAGTGGTCTTTAATAAGCTCTCCTATTTTCTTGTATCATTGTAGCCTGACACTCAGTGATGATGGATGCCTGTCTAGGTGGATATACCAAACTTGTTAATAACTATTACCTTACAGAAGGATAATTCATACACTGTCAGGGAACAACTAAGACTCAAGTCAGAGGCAGTGATTTTAGATGTTTTTGGAGACTTGAATTCAGATTTCTAGGTGCAAGCAGCACTGAAACGAGAAGATGTATGAACATTGACATCCAGCATCTAGGATATTAACAGTACGGAGCTCTCCTTGAAGGAAAGTGAGGCACACTTAGAATGTGCAAAGCTGTATTATTTACTCCAGAAAAATCATGCTGCAAGTTGATGTCACACCTTCCTTCCCCTCTCTACTTCTCATTTTCTCTCTGTATTGAGGCCCGCCGATCTCGGAAATTGTTTAGATCTTTTGACTATCCTTTTCTCTCAGTCGTGCTCTTTTTTGCACAATGCTTTTGGGGCATTTCATCCAATTGACTTCAACCTTCTTCCACCAACACACACAAACAATGACGGTGCAAATTGCTGCTGCCTTTGTTGGCACCAACCATAACCCGATACAGCTGGTGTCTGCGGGCCTGGGATTTTCCGAAGGCTCCTGCGGCGGAGCAGGTTGCAGACCGATTGAGACATGTTTGGTGGTTCAGCCAGGTTTGCCACAAGGGGGGGTGAAGAACAGAAACCATCTGTGGAAATTTACTGACTCTCTGAAGATCTCATGACTTCTTGCTAAATCTGAAAATTCCCAGGGCAACAAGAGTAATTGTTTCTAAATCGCCTGTGCGGCCTTTCATCATTTACCTGAATATTGCACAGCCAGGGGCATTTTTTTTGTGTCAGTGATAGACAACAGTCCATTGTTTGCCAAAGGGATGGGAGATAAGGAATTCATTAGTCAAGACACTAGTTTCTAGTACAAAGAACTTCCACACAGATGGTGAGTTTAAAATACATATATATTCAACAAATTGGCACATAGTGAGCCAACTCTTGTGAAATATGTGCACATTAGGAGTATGAGTGGGAGCAAATAAGGTTGTGAGGAATCTTTCTGCGACTTCTGTTTTCCAACAGTGATTTGCAAAGAAGTCTTTTTCTTGTGTGTTTTTTTTTTTAAAGGTAAATATGTACGAAGCTCTTCAAATCATCCAAAGTGGATCATGGTTATGACTAAGAGATAAGGAGGGATTTGTCTGTCTGACAAACTTCCTCTTTTTTTTTTTTTTTTTTTAGAGAAGGTTGTTACTTTCAGAAGTGGTAAAATACCACTGAGTGCAAAATGTAGGGCGCAGTGTAAATTGGAGTTCTGCCAGTTCACGGGCCGAGCAAAAACTGCTGAAATGCAAGATGCTTCAAGGCCCAGCTCTAGTCTCACAGAAGAAAAGCCTCCAGTGATGTCTCTAAGTAAAGCTCTCAGTCTCCAGACCACAAAAGATCAATGTAATGCCTACTACAAAGTCGATAGGAATTTTGCCGTTAGGACAATTAATGTTCTTAGTCATTTTTATACTGGACCATATCATTTACCCATCAGAAGTAATGGTGTTTATTTGAAAAATTAAGGGAGGCAGAAAGAGAGGAAAAAAGCCAGGAGAAACCAGAGAAAAATGCCCTGAGTCTGTGTTGTGCCCCTGGGCAGGGCACAAAGTGAATCTGAAATAATGTAATTTCTAAACAAGCTGTGGCTAGAAGTAGAAATTGTGATGAGAACACCGGCGCAGTCAACTCGGGCACCATTAAAGGCGATAGTCAGCAGAACCTGCAGAGCTCCTTCAGCGCATGCTGCAGGGCCCTGATAGTGCCAGTAATGCTACGCAGGCTGGTTTTGCTTTAATGTTTTTGATAAGGGTTCATAAAGACTGGGGACTGGCTCACTTACAGCTGCAGTGAAGTCACGCAGCCCAGGAGATCCGCCTGCTTAAGACTGCTTTTGGGGCTGGAGATGAAGGGACGGGGTAAGAAGCTGTGTATGTTCCATATGGTGTTCCCTATAGCGCGGTCTGTTTTCCACACCTTTGCTGGAGCGCTGCTGTATTGAAATACTAATTCAGATACTAACAGAACTGTAGCAATCTAGGGCAGGAATAGGATATTTGCAGGTGGATAACTGGCTAACTGGATAATTATGATCTCCTGTTATGCGCAGCCAAAAAGGTTAGTTCTGTCCAGGATTTAGGGGGAAAGACAACTTACTGAGATTTGACATATTGACAGTTCTCTGGATTGGTCCAGGAATGGGTAAATAAAATAATCCCAAAGACTCCAAGAAAATTTTAAAAACACTTAAGATCAGAAAATAAAATCCTCAGAGAAAAGCAGATGCATTAAAGGCAGCAAGATTGCAGCCCCCTATGTCATATAAAATGAATTCATTTCATCGTGCTGAATTGTTCATGCTCAGACCATATATGTTCAGTTCTTGACAAAGTAATCTCTTTACAAAGCTACATAATGCAGTGGAGTCAGCTAAGAACGCGTTATAAACAAAGCAGCTATTCAGCCGTCAAAGCAATTTTCAGCTATATTAAAACAGAATAGGACGGGACGGATTCTGCCGAGCCTTCTGCTGTCCTGGGAGGCGGGTGGTGGCCTTGCACGTGTGTAAATGGCGTGGCGAGAGGGAGTGCGTGCGCGCACGGGCGGCCGCCCACGCAAACACATGTACACACACGTGCCCAGAGTAATCGCCCGCCGCTTTCCTCGGCTCATGTTAGAAATTGCAAAAAATGCTTATTTAAATTGCGATTTCATTCTGCACATGGGGATGTCACCGAGTTCTGTCCATTCCGATGACGTGTTTTGTTTCCATGGAAACCCATGTACTTTGGAGAGGGAAAAGCAGAAGGAGACTGAGAAAAGCAGAAAAATCAAGCCAAATAAGAGAAGTATGCAGCGTGAATAGACCATTTGGGTTGTGGGGTTTTTAACAAAGTGATTTACGCCTTAAAGCAGGGAGACACCTTATTTATTTGTGTGTGTGTCCCTCCAGAATAATTCAAATCCATTCAAATGTATGTCAGTTAAATGAATGCAGTATCCTGTTTCATCCTATACACCATTCACCATCAGACAGACTGTATCTGCACTGGAGAGGCCGGGATTCCAGGGTGCTTTCTGCTGACACATGACTTTCTGCTGTTTGCTGTGTCTCTGGTGTCATTAGCAGGTGTTTCCTATCTCCATCCCCAAACTGGGGAAGGAGACAGGGCCTGGGAAACTACAGATTTCAACTAGGGTTCAATGAAATACCTGTCAAGTCTCCCATAAAAAAGCTGTGTATGATCTACCTCCCAAGGGGTAGGCAGGGCAGGGAGAGGCACGCTGGAGCTATTCTGTGATTTTTCCTTCTTAAAACAGCCAACTTGCCATTGAATCACTTAATCACTAATTAAAAATCCTGGATAAAACAAGCTGTCTACAGCTTTCTGGCAAACATCCCACTGACTTTGGTAGGGCCAAGATTTTACCCTTTCCTTGACTGTGGAGCTTGTTTGTTGTCACTTCTTTTTCTTTGGCTATTCTATGTGGTTTATGCCAGATTTCTTTCTCTAGATGTGTGTTTTGTTTTCCTTTTCTCAAATATTATCTCCTTCAACTCCAGGCTCTAGAGTCTTAAGGCAATTGATCTCAAGAAGTAGTCCATGACCAGACTAGCTGCGTTTCACCCACATCCTTTTCTGCTGTGAGCTAGAAGAGGACAATGAGTAGACATAAGGATGGTAGAAATTTCAGCAGCTAAAGGCCACCTCGAGCACCGCTGTGCGTGCAGGCATAAACTCGACTTGCAAGTCCTTGTTGCCAGAGCTATATGGTGCTTACAGGGGTCCCTCAGCTGGTATCTGACCAGCTGGAAAAAGGACTGACCACTGTAGCCTAGAGCGTCATTTGTTTCACTGCCCAGGGATGAATGCCAGGGGGAGAAACAGAATCCTATATGCCTGTATCCTATGTGTGTAAATGCTGGTGGTAACAGAGCAATATTCCTGTTCTGTTTGCGCAAATACTTTGCATACACGTTTCTCCTGTCTTCCCCTTTTGTAGTTATTTACCAGTCATATCTTCTGTAACTTTGCTTTCAGAGTCTGCCTTGGAAGAGACCTGTGCCGTTTTCGCTTGGAGCTGTATAACTCTAAGATGCACTCCTGCTGGCTGCTTGCTTGAAGGTAGGGACATGCCAACAAACCCTGCTTCCCAGGGGCTTTTTGGCAGAGCATGCTCAACTTTCTGCTGTGTTCTTTATGAGAAGCCGCTCTTGGTCACACATAGCCCATGTATGAGGGACCTGAGCCAACAAAAATTGCTAGGACCTACTGCGTTCTTCAAAGCTTAGGGCAGCAGAGTACGAATCAACAGCAAACACCCTAATCCCCTACCAACACATCGGGTGGCAAAACTCCCAGGAGTCGCCTGTAGTGTTGACGTGATTCAAGCCCCTACTGATTAATTTGTCTTTGTGCACCCAAAGCCATGATATCTAACAGCAATGACAGTTAAGAGTCTTGTTTGCTGGTTCATCAACAGATTATAAGAATAGAAAGGAACTATGTGAAAGGAGATATGGTTTTGTTGAGTAGCTCTAATCTTGGTTGTTTGCCTGGGCTTTAAACTTTGAGTTTTACAAGTTATATGTTAAATGCTCTGCTTTGCTTCTTTGTATCCAGACAGAAAGAAATGGTTTGTAAAAAATGTCCTTTGTGGGTAATGTAGAATTTTTCTTCTCTGGGGAGTCCATCAGTGAGGATGTTTACGGTATATTTATGAGACCTCCTGCAGATCTTTACACCAGGCTTTCAGATGTTCATTCTCTTAGCCTTTTTATTGCTAACATTTATTCTTCTTTTAATGGTGAGCTCTCAGAACAATGCAGAGGGCTCAGTTCAAACTCCAGGCAAATCTTGCTTTGCACTCTTGGTTTGCAACTGGGCTCCACACTGGACTCAGAAAGATTTCATTCAGCCTTTTCTGTAGTTTTCTAGGGGTGTAGGGAAAATTGCTTTTGGCTTTAGTGTTCTGTATTAGTTAGTCCGTGATTTGCTTGTTCCGGATGTTGGATGCTATCTTTGATACTATATTATGTGTAGGGCAACGCTGAGTGCAAGAGACAGTGACAGAGCATCTCTCGTGCTACTGTTGATTCATTGCGTGTACTTCTGTGAGATGATGAAATACCGTGGTCATGTCAAAACTGCTCATTTCTGGGTAGTAGTGAATATGTAAATACAAGATATTACGCGACAAATTTGAAGGCCAGAAGGTAATGTTCAGGGGCGATGTCTGTACTCAAAAAAAGAAAAGTAATCTGGAAGACAATGTAACTTTACGCGTCAGTGAGGAGAACTTGCATGACTGTAAGCTCAAGCATGGGCTGTTCGTCAAGTACAAGGATGAATGATAAAGGTGAAAAAAACATTTAAAAAAAAAATCTGTGCAACCCAAGTGTACTGTTTATCATCTTGTTGTACCAAAATAAAATTTGTGATGTACTTGGGATTTTCCAGAGTCATCGACATAGTGCTAATTTTTATCCTCTCTCATCTTGCTGTTTCCTGATTTCCCTTCCAAGGCTTTGGAATTTTTATGCTATTTTTCTCCTTTTTATTTTAATGAAATAACAAAATAAGTGTTTTGACCTCAGAGCCTTCTCCCACACTAGAACATTTAAAATTGCTAGGTGAGAGTCAGCAGGAGATAATGATACTCGGTCTAATTTCCTTAGAAATGTTATAGCTGAAGTATTTATAATAACAAGGCTTTGTTGTTAGAACCTCTGAATGCCAAGACTCTGAAAAAGGTAACTGAACCAGCGAGTTCTGGAAATATTTCCTAGATATAAGCTCAGGAGGAAGAGGAGGAGTAGGGGAACACCAGCAATGTAGTCGTATAACTGAGCATGTAATTTTAAGCAAAAGAATTTCCTTGTCAAGTTTAGTGTTTTTCTTTTGACAAATTGCTTGGGTAGAAAGTGAAGTTTTTCAGTCTCTGTGCTGTTTCAAATTTTAAGCTTCTGGTTTTCTTGATGTGGTTATTTTTTTGACATCACTTTGTGTTTGCGTGGTGTGATTGGTCAGCTCAGGCATGCTTAATGACTTAAGCCTTATAAACTCCATTTGACTCACAAAAGTATCATTTGGTTGTTGGAAGGAGAGTGCCGCATTACTCAAATTCAGTGAAATTTACTTGTAATCAAAACGTTTTGCCATGGTAGGAGTCAACAAGACTCAAACAGTGCATGATGATCCTGCTCGTTTGCTTTCCAGGGCTGAATCTTACACGTAGCGTGTCTAAGAATGGCAGCTGTGAGCAAGTCTTTAGTCATATGGATGGTATCAAAAGTAACTAAAATTGGATGCAAGGGAAGATCCATCGAATGATGACCCAATGTATTCACAAATATTTTCTCCCTGTTTCTCTACCACTTGTCAGTGGTCCCTTCTTTTCTTCTGTTTCCTTTTTTTTCTTCTTAGGTTTGTGTTTTGATGACGCCAGTTTTGTTCCCAGAACTAACCTTTGAATTTATAGAAGATGTTTTTGAATAGTGATGAATCTGTGTATACAAATGTAGGTATATAAAGTGGTTGCTTTTTTGTGGAGGTTGATTCCTTTAACTAAGCAAGAGAGCAGCCTTGGGTACAGAAATCAGAGGCATGTTTGTGATCAATCTGTACAGTTGCACCAAGCGACCTTATAATTCATGCTGTGAAGCACCGCTTGAGACTTGACCTGAGTTATTGCTGCATGATGCTTACCTAACATTATGATGGTGAGAAATTCTCTTAATTCTCTTAAGAGAATTTCAGGTATATTCATTGATTGGTTTTGTTAAAAATTTCTACTTTTCTGTAAGATCTTTATCACTGGGTAGCTCCTTCTTCAAGAACCTAGTGCCATCTTCCAAGACGTTACTTCTGTAGTACCTGGCAGCTAGATTAAAAGCAGGGCACGGTGCAGCTTGTTTTGTATGCACATTTGTAAGTCAACTGTTGAGAGAAGTTTCCCTGAACACATGAAACCTATGAGCTACAGGTTGTATTTCATCAGGAGGTGTTTTTGTTAAAGAATTGCCAGAGACAATACAAAAATTAATCTTGGTTACGATGTAATCCTGACACAAAATGCATCATTTCTTCTTGGCAAATGAAGTGTTTGGCGTCAACAAGTATTTACATTTATATTGTTTTTAAACTTCTATTTGTGCTGGAAAGTAGGGTGAAGTACTTCCTAGATGGACAGACTATTCCAAAGAAAAGATATATCACAGAGCAGAAATTCAGAAACGCACTGTTTCAAAGGATGCTACTTCATCAATACAATTACACTGGGGTTTTACTGGGTGTCCAGGGCACATTTTTCATTGTCTTTACATAGGTTACACCTCAGTTTTGTTTGTTTTATTTCAGAGGTTTCCAGTTGTATCTGTTGTATCTGCAGTTGCATGAGCTACCTTTCCTCGTGCTCCTGCTTTGACATATTCCTATCCATCCATGTTCTTAAGAGATTTTATTTTTCCTCTGTGCACAAGAAAAAGTGACAGAAGTTACTGCTGGTTAACTCGTGAGACTCTGCTCTCTGTCTTAGCTCAAATCACTAAGTAAATATAAATAATATTTATGTGTCATACCTCTTGATAACTGTATATGCTTGTTACTTCCACTTCTCCTGGTGCTTGAGTGAGAAGAAATCATAAAGCACTGAGAGAATGTTAGTGTATGTGGAAAAACTTGCATGAACCTTGATTCCAGGAAGAACATATACACATGCTGATAAAGAGCTCCTTATCTGAGAAATACTTGACAGTGTTTCTTAAATGAGAGTACTTCTCTGAAACGGAGCATTTGGTTGCTGGGTTGTTGGTTGTTTTTTTTAAATATTTCAACACCCTGCTGATAATATTGTGAAATCCTTGCTGGGCTTTAGCCAAGTAACTGAATAAATTTTTTACTTGCTTAATGATTTTATAATTCTTCTATGTGAGATAAACTTGTCATTTGTTCATTTAACTTCTCTCCTGCATTTTGTGTACGAATACTATCTAATCTCATGGAGTCTTTGAGACTTAAGTTCCTGCAAAGTTATCAAATACAGCAATCGGAGCACGTTTGGACACAACAAAATTCTCGTAATGTTTTTCACTGATATTTTTTTAGTATTAAAGATAACTACTGTTTTATTATTAAATACATTGCGGTCTTTTGTATTCTGTGACGTAATTTTCCACTTTTGTATTTCCATTCCTTAGTATGCATTCCATTTCAAGTTGCCTTTCACAGCCCAGTGTGTGACATACTTCAGAGAAGAACTGAGGTCTTGCAAATCTGCATCCCATAAACTGTCTGCAAAATAGTCTTGCTTTCTAATGGCCAACCAGCCCCTAAAATTCAACTGAAAGGTTAATATCAGAAGGCATGATAATGTCACTGAAGACATCAAATTACTGAGTAGGTTTTCTTTAATTACAAAAGGATTGAATAGGAACAAAAATATTCTCAACCCACTGCAGACTTTCTCGCTCTGTGATTGTTGGTATTATATTTCATGTTTTCAAGCATTCCAGTAACGGATACAAAATTGGAAGCAGGAGGCAAGGTATAGAAATCATACCTGGAGGCAGTGAGAGAATGTGAGAATTCTCATTCAGTACCAGTGAAATAAATTTCTGTCCACAGGGCATAGGCATTGAGAGGATAATAACTTATATGAAACCAAGGGCTGTAACAGCCTAATTTTGTTCTCTGTACCCAGGTAAATTTCATCCTAACACAATAAATAAATACATAATATAAAGTGCAATGTTATTTCCTGATTCATGATCTTGTTAGACTCCAAAATAAACATATATCATGCTGGAATTGTAATAACATGGGCTTAGTACCTATAGAGGGGAATTTCATCCAGCTACTAAATATGAAGAAAATGTACCAAAAGAGAATTAAATTCTCCTTTAGACTCAGTGATGATTCTGTTGTGTTTTCCCCTGGAAAATGGTCCTTCTCACGTACATACAATTTTACATATTTTCTTTCTCAAGCTAAAAAAAAGGGAAGAGAAAAATCCTATTGCTATATAAAAAAATTTCAGTTATTTATATACTATCATTATGCTATAAGCTAAAAAGCAACTTTAAAAACTGTAAAGTTCAGCAAAATTATTTAATATAAAATCACTATATAATAGTAAGTAACAATATTGGATATATATATATATGCGTTTGTAAAAAAATCAAGCTTTTCTCTTTTCCTTGTACTCTGTGTCATCTGAAAATGTTTCTTCAAGCTCAGAAACTGTTTGGAGCACGTATTTGTCAAATTTTGTAGGAACAGGAGAAGGAATGACAACAGCAACAAATGATTTAATTATTACTACGGTTCTCGTTGCTGTTCTTATTATGAATATCATTTGCTTTAACACCTGCATGTGGCTGGTGATTTTCAGACACTTCAGTGCTTTCACTTTGTTCTACAGCGTTTGTAATCCAAGGACAGAAGTCAGGGAAGAAAATATCAGTAAGCAATTTACGTAAAACATATCCACAAATCAGCGAGCTCCCTTACAGCAATAGAGGCACGCTCTTAGGGGGGTTTGTATGGCAGGGGCTTAGCGGGTGAGCCCGGGGTGGCTGAACAGGGCTTAGGGTTTGGACCGTGGTGTGATGGCCTGGAGCACAGAGGGAGTGTGGTGCCGTGAGACACGGGGCTCGGAGCAGGCAGCTGGAAGCCTCTCATGGTGAGACCGTGTTAGCGAGTGCGCGGAAGGAGCACCAGAGCTTTGAAGGCTAAAGTTTGCTCTGTGGAGGATGGGAGGCCAATTGAGGAATTCCAAACCTCAGTAGGGGAAGTTCTTCATGAGCCTTTGTCAGTAGGGATATGCTCTGAGATGACAGTGGTGGGGCAACTGTGGTGTAAATCCATCTGGCTGTATAGATTTCAGCGCCGCCCGGCTGAGAATTTGGCTAGCAGTTTACAAATCCCCAATGTTTCACACATTGGAGTGCAAAACAACTGTTCTTTCAGACTATTGTGTAATGGTGAGTCATTAGCCTCTGCTTGAGGACGATCCAACTACCTTGTCAAGGAACTGGAACAGAACTGTGCATCTCAGGTGACTTAGTTACACAACATGGAAAACAAATTCCCTCCGCCAGCATTTCAGAGGCAATCCCTTGCACATCCCTGGGGAGATGTTTGGTTTCTCCCCACAGAAAGGCCAGATCTGTAAAATTGCTCCTTACCCAGCCTTAAATCCCATTCAAGTCCCCAAAATAGATTCAGTCCCCAAAATTTTCACCCTTGATGGCTGAATCACCATTAACATCTGTGTTGAGCTACAGTACAGCTCAAACGCTGAGGGAAAAGGATGACGATAAGAAGTGGCCAATACCTCTTTAAGAATCCACAAGAGCAGAGTAATAAAAAAGAAATACAATAACTCAGATAATAAAAACATTATCTTACAGATTTCATACAAACTTTGCCTTAGGGAGGCCACCTGGCTTGTGTTTTACTGACACAGCTGTTCAGAGTTTTATCCCTTTGCTACATAAAAAATAAAGGAATCTGAACAGCTGTTTGGGTTAATTTTTTTAATGCCTTCAGTAAGTAAAAATAAAGGCAAATGACATGAATAAGCGATGTGAAGCTGCCTCCAAAGATGCTTTTAAAACTTTCCAAAATAATTCCTGGACCTCATCCACAGTGACTGAAGGTCTGTTGTCCGTGGAAGGAGCTGAGCCAGGAAGGCAAGTGGGACATTTCCACTCACTTGCTGACCAGGTGCAGCCTTAGCTGTCCAGCACCTCTTCTCTTCGCACAGGAAAGACTCGCACTGGGGCAAATTGGCAAACTTAGTTATATTGGAATCAGCCCACAGTAACCCCATTGACTTCACTGAAGTCACTTAAAACTTCCAGAACTGAAACTGAAAAAAACACCACAAAACCAACCCCAAAACTTGTTTTGCTTAAAACCATCCTTAATCGGATCTGTTGTCTTCCAGGGAACTAGTGAAAGGGGTAGTTGAAGGGAGATAGTGATCAGAGCAGATCAGCACATCTGGATGGACATCATTTCCCAATGAAAGATACAGTTTTGAGCTATTTTTGAAATCACAGCGTTGAGGGGGGTGGAGGAGTCCATGCTGCTTAGTGCTGCCCCTCCCAACACACAGCACACTAATGATGTCCCAGCAGGTTGATAAAGAACCTGGCTTAACTGGGTGATGGAATGAAAGGAGTGGGAGTCGTTTTGCTTTTTTGTTGTCCAGTGTTTCACACACCTCTAGCGGCAAACCCTCTGCGTTGCCAAGACAACCCTGAAGAAATACGAAATCCAGAACAATACCCTGTGTACGAGAAGCCTCGTATTCTTTAGTGCACGCGTTCATTTTGAATGTCAAGAGAAACACTGCCCTCCACATCAATCCAGGTAAGTCCAGGTAAAGGTAGAGCTGATGTCTGTAAGATTATAATGACTTGCATTTATAGATTGTCTTTTGTCCTGATGGCTGCCAAAGCTCGAGGGCCGGCACTGAGAGCCTGGGCAATGTTATTCCTGCAGTGCAGCGTTACCTATAGCTGCCCAGGCAGCACCAGGAGGATTCCTGAGGGCTGTCGTGAAAATAAGTCGGGGCTGGAGCGCTGACTGTTCTCCCCAGCCTGTGCTGCATGTGGAGGTGTCTGCAGCGAGCAGGGAACGCCAGGCTGTGGTGATCTGCCTTTGCAGTGGTTTCTAAAGATTTCTCGGGCAGCTGAATGCGAGGTAGTGCAGCCATAAAGATCTCTTCACGCAGTAATTGGGATGGGCTGAGCTGTGCTTGGTCTTTAGGTCAAAGGAAATATAAATGTGACTTAAGCCTCTTTACTGAAGGTCTTGGCTCATTGAGGGGCAGTGGAAGGTCTGGAGCTTTGGGTTTGTTAATGCTTATTTATTTAACCCCAATGAATGTACGTTGGACAAAGGTCCACAAGGTCAAAATAAACCTCTTCAGAGACTCTTGGGGCATCCTCTTGCAGAGACTAGCCTCAGGAACTTTTCTGTCTCTCAGAGAAAGGCTATGCACAGTTTGCAAATACAAGCCTCGCTTTTCCAAATTCTCTCTAGATCATCTTTAAGCTTCCCATTTTATTACAAGTGGCAGATAATAAGTGATAATTTTTCTCTGAAGAATGCTAGGAACTCTGGTTCTACCACACTTGAAGCTGGCATTTACCTCCTCATGTGGAATGGCTGCACCTGTAGGAAGTAATTTAAGTTCTCCATTTGGTGAAAGCTCTTCAATAAATAGGGGAGCAGCAGCTGGAACAGGGGACACTGGATTCTGCACAGCAATGTGTCCACTTTACTGTGCCACCAGTGTGAAGACAAATCCATTTTAGCCTGCCGCAAATCAAAGCAGCATCCCAAAAGTAGGCAGGGGAAATGAGATCATCTTTTGCACCCTTTTGCTCTTTGGCTCTCCACTCCCTTGGTTCTGTCCTTTTGTATCAGCTGCCTGCCAGGATGTTCCCAGCAGGAAATTTGGCTATCTTGATGATCTTGGTCTTTATATGGGCAGGGATCACAGGTGAACCGTAGCCTCCTCCCTTCTGCTGCACCCCTGGAACCACATCACGTTCCTCCCTTTGCGATTGTGTGCTGCGATCTAACAACTTCAGGACTTTTGGCTCCAAAAGGCAAGCAGTAGTCACTGGTAGTTTGGTGTAACAGGGGCACCAGGCCAGCAGAACAAACCAGTTGGTGCTGAGGTCTCCATGCCTATGCTACTGACGCTCTGGGTTTTTAACCTGCGACTAGCACTAGCTTAGTCCTGTAGACTCAGCTCTGATACTCCCATAGTATGATCCAGAGCACAGCAAGTCAGGGGGTCACTTCTGAAGCCCACTCCCACCCAGATTAAGACACAGATGTAAATTAGCATTTTAGGAGCAGAGCATCAAACTTGCCGCTGCTGAAAAGCATGTTGCGTGTTTGACCGTCATGGCAAGGCGCTCTGAAGCAGAGCTGGTTCTGCTTTGGTGGCTCCATCAGCATGTCCAGAACTTTGGCTTCCGTTTGTGTGCCAGCCTCTCCTTGACTGCTGGAGAAGGAGCCTTGTGAATGAGACATGGGGCTGTGCTTCAAGCAGCAACCCTAGAAGCAACAGTTCTGCACTGTGCCTCGTTTTTCTCCCTGAAGAACAAACTCTACAGTGCACTGAGAACCATCGCACCTCCATCCTGTTAAAAGACACATCCTGTTAGAGTTTCGGGTGAGGCATCCCTGAGCTCAAGGCACGGTCTGCTCCTGGTTTAGCACCTTAGAAACAAATTGAAAACTCCTTGCTGCTCAGGAACAAAAGGGGTATATGAAAGAACTGCAATTTCATAAACTGTGAGTGGGAGTTGGAGCTATTATAGAACATCCCGTTCCAAAAGGAAACAAATGACAGTCTGACGCTGCCGGGTAGTAGTGACGTGCGTGGCTGCAGCGTGAGTCAGTCTGTGTGAGATTCAGATACGGACCTAGAGGGAAAACATTTGTGGCAGCGGGACCCATCACATGCTCATAGATGGAATTACCTCAGCTCATTTTTCATGCGGGTGTTAATGTATTTGCTGCGCTTCTTGAGCAAAAGGAAAATTGCAGCACAGAGGGAAAAGTCGCGTGTAGGAGCCGTTCTATCTGTCTCTTCTTGCAGCCTCTTGCTTCCCACCCACACTCCTGCACAGCCGGTGATAATGTATCACGAGCCCTTTGGTATATCACTGGTTTGTTCAGTAAAATGGAATGTGCTGTTGTTATTGATGTTGTTGTTATTTGTGTTATTTGGAATCCCAAAGCATGTTCCATTCCAAAGGTATAGGTCCATCAATGGGACAATTAAGCGAATTATTAGGAAAATATTTTGTTCATGGCTGAAGTGGTGTCTCGCTTTAATAGTTTACAGCTTGGTTGAATGCTTGTATTCATTTAAAAATGAAAACTGAAGCCTGAGGATCCTTTTAAGGCCCTAAAGGAGTCTGTAGGGCTAATTCTCTGGTATGTGAGGGATGTGTAATGATGTATAAATTGTGAAATGAATTGACTGTTTACTGGAAAGTTATGGTCATCTCGTGGATAATGTCAGTCCGAGATAAGAAACCCTGGCCGTGGTTGAGGACAAGGAAACTTCAGTAGTAATATTACCTTGAGGTGTTCCCATCCCAGACTTTTTTTTTCCCACCATTTTGCTCCAGCATAGCCCTCCCCCCGTTGTGCCCAAATAACTCCTTGCGTGACTGTGCAGAGAGTCGCATGAGGAACTGATGGAGGTTAGAAACTGTGAACAAAATGGCCTGTAAAATAGGAAGGATTTTGTTCTCCTCTTCTTCTTTTTTCTGTTTGTTTGGTTTGGTTTTCATTTTTGCAGTTTATTTCAACTAGATCAGTTCCCTGATCAGCATGGCCCCTGGGAACATCTGCACTGTCCCAGCTGAGAGGTCCGAGTGTTCTGTGGCCAAGGGGAAATACTGGCAGGGGCTGGTGGTGGGAATTCTGCGTCAGCGTTGCCACCAAAATCTGCAAACCAGTAAGCCGTGGCCGGTAAAACATTACTTCATTCAGCAGCAAAACACAACAGCTGCTGTGCCTCCAGAAGGGGGGGGAAGGGGGATGTTGTTTGGCTACAGAGCATGTAGCCAGGGTTGAAGGATTTGGGTTCAGCGTACTGAAGTCACATGTACGGAAAAGGTGTCAGAAGGCAATAGCAGCCATCAAGTGTTTCCCATGCCTTGTGCTGGAATCTCATAAACGTAGTTGGCCTTTTCATGGAGGTTCAGTCAACTCTAAAGCAGAACTGAAGGTCGCAGTTGTAGTCTAACCCTCAAACGATGAGCTCAGATCAATGATTCAGAGCAAAAGCAGAACTCTCCTTGCACTGGAACTGAGAAGTTTGGTTTGTGACTCTCTATGTGTAATTGGCTTATTGCCTTATTGACATTTATCAGCAATGGGAAAAGATTGAGGGGTCTCACCTGGCACCCTTCCTCACCAGACACGGAGAGGGCTTTGCTGGTGTAGCTTAAGTCCATAGGTGAGCAAACCACTCCGGGATGGCTTTAATCTCTAGCAATGCTAGCAAACAGCTAGCAAAAATGCTTCATTACACATTCTGTTTACAGCAAAGCCCTGGCAAACCAGGCTGGCTGCTCCTGCCGCAGAGGGAAGGGGACTGGCTTGAAGCATGTGGGTGCCTATCTCCCCGAAACGGCAAGCCCAGAGCTGGAGCGATGTCCCCAGGTCATCATTATCTGCTGCATCCGTCCGTCTCCCCTCCTCTGCCCTGGCACGGGCACCCTCCCCTCTTATCACTGAGGTGGCAGCGTTCTGTTTGTACAGCTGAGCGCTCCTGAGCTGACTCTGTGCATCCGTCAAGGTCATACAGTCATCCAATCCCTTGACCAAAATACCTACCTGATTCCTCTGGTCAGAGCTACAGGACTGCTCTGCTGCTGATGCAGCTTGCAAAGCCGGAGGGATGACTTTCCTGCGGTACTACAAAGCAGCTTTCCTGGAAAAGGGAAGTGGTTTGCCAGTATTGCAGAATGGTAATTTTAAGCCCATAAAGAGCTCTTATTGTAGTCTTAAAGCAGTCTTGAAAACCAGCCGCGGCCTCTTTGTCCCGCTCTCAGATGAAGTGCCAACACCGTCAAACAAAGAGGTGTTTGCAGCATGTGCCGGTGTCCCGGGGTGCCTGGCACAGGTAGGGACAGCCGGCAAGGCTGGAGCATATGGTACCATGCTCGGGATGCCGGGAGAGGGTTCATCTGCAAGTAGACATGAGAACCAGGGCTGCAGCGGCTGCTCCTCCTCCGGCTGGCCGGATGGCATCCCCCACAGCCAACCTGTACCCGTCGGCCTGTGCCCAGCCGTGCTCGCAGCCCCTCGCTCTGCCCGACGAACAGTCCCAGCTGTTATACTCGGCACAAAGCTCCAAAGAAATGCCGAGGGGCAGCCGGCGTGCTCGGCCCCGCCGAGGGCTGTGCAGGGGCTGATGTCAGCGTCCCGCAGCCCAGGGCCGTGACTCACGCCTGGGAACAGAGCGCTCTTCATGGGCCGTGGGAGGGCAACGCTCCGGGAGGGAATGAGACAGAGGTGCTGGAATGACCCCGGCAGCTTGCCGGGGCCGGGGGACCACACCTCGGCCCCCAGCACAGAGGGTTGGAAGGAGGTCACCTCCTATTTGGATTTCTTCCCTTGGGTTGTTTTGAACAATTCTGCCCTTGTTTTAAAAAAGGATTGGGGCGGGGGAGGTTTTATTTTAGAGGAATTACCTGTGACTTGAGCTGCCTGAATTAGTCAGGAGCACAGGAGATGGAGCAGAGGAGGGTGGTACTCTTCCAGAAACGGTCTGTAGGCAGGGAGCTCAGGCTCCCCTGACTACACGCACAGTCGTGGCTGAGGTACCCCCCCTCAGCAAGGTGCCTCTGTAGGGGCGTCTGGGGGCCCCTGGTCGCAGCCAGCTGTTCTGTGTCAGCAAACAGTGGTGCAGGACAGACAAAGGCGTGTTTTTAGCAAGGCCAAGATGAAGCAAATGACATGAATGAGCACAAGTACGATCAAACCTGCTGTCACCAGAGGAGAGATGCCTCCCTTCTTTCCCCGGTGCCTGCCGGGGTTGTTAGGACAGAGGGGGAGGGAGAGGATGCTCGGGGTCTCTGTGCAGACCTGATGCCACTGCCCCTTGGGGAGGGGGCTCGTACCACCCCTTCTCTGTCTGTAAAGTCAAATTCCTAAAAGTGACGGCACTTGTGATCATGCTGACATGAACAGTGGTTTCTGAGCATTTCTGAGTATCTTTGAGATTGCCTAAAGAAAAGCATGGAGTACTGATGATTATAGAGTGTGTTATATCTAATTATATGAACCCTGGCATTGGCTATTTCCCCTTTATTCCGTCATTCTGATATAATTGGAAACAGGAAGACATTCACAAAAGAAATATTGTTTCTGTGAGCCACCCAATGCAACCCATTTTGCAGATTTTCGCTGAAGGTTCAGAACCAGCAAATTGAAATAATCCTACAGATTTACATAGAGTCTAAACTGGCCACTACATCTGATTTTTCTAAATGGTTCTTTTATGTCTGCAAGGAACCAAATGAAACCTCCGGACTTAAACATCATTGAACTGTAGGACTTTGGAAATCTGGATTCAGCTGTACATCAGCTTCAGAGCCTGAAGTTAAGATTTGTTATTGTGAGCGCACATGCTGGGAATCAGGATGAATAGCAAACACGCAAATTCAGTGTTTAATTAGGAGTCACATGGAATCGAAATAGACAGCTAGTTCCATTAACGGAGAGGCAGACAGAAGCACTGAGCGTGATTTCCTATAGACGTGAGGTCACACTTGAATAAGTTGATATGGTTGTCAGGATTTTATGAAAACGCTCACAAACTGCAAAGTTTCATGAATTTTCTCATGACCAGAGATTCACACCGTGTTTACTATTTGCTGTTCACTCCTATCGCTTTTCACTAATAGAGTCAGGAAAACAATGTCAGGTGACTGGGACAATCGATCAACATATCTCATGAATAGCCAGGACTGAATAGTCGGAGCAAAGCGATGGGGAATGCCTTAGAGTCAAAAAGTGATGGGCCATGACTTTTTATGGGCAATAAATAAAGTTTTAAAAATATCAGCTGTAGTTTTCAAATGATTTGCTAACTAAGATAGGGACGTGTGCTAAATTTGCAATTAATATTATTTTAAAGAATAGATCAAACAGTTTGAGCAGATTTCCTCTAACTGACAAGTTCCATTAAACAAGAAAGCTCATTCTTAGTAGGAGATTTTAATATAACACTGAGAACAGAGAACAAAACAATGAATGGAAACATATCAGCAGTCAATTTCCTGAGTATTCAAGCCTGCATTATACTTTGTTCTTTGCTACAGCCACGGCTCTGTAATTATCAAGCGTATTCATGGGACTTTTTCCTATTGACACTCAGCGTGAGTGTGGCTGGAAAGAGATTAAGCTTTTGTGGCAGCCATTTGAATTTGTCTAACTAAAAACAACCTGCGAGGCTGTGGGGGAACTGTATGTCTCAGGGGATTTGTGATGGTCTGCAGAACCTGTGGGTCACAGGTTCAGGGGCGCGCGTTGGTAGCGTGCAGGACTCGCGGCTCTGTAACGCCGCTTGGCTGCAGTTGGTACTCACGGGCAGAGCTGGCACGGTCATGAAACGATGACTGATGATGGGGCAGATGCTTGAAGTTGTTCCTCTGTCGTATGACTAAGACATGCTTGTTGGACCATGAATGGGGATCACTGGGCAAGCCCATCGGCTTTTCCTCAGAAAAAGAGCTTCGTTCTCCAGGACTTCATCTAATTTTTTCCATAGGCACTGTAGCTGCTTCTTAACTGATGCTTCAGACTGACTCCTAGGTCACACCAGGCCAGGTTATCCCCCACCTGTGCTACCAATGGAGCCTCATTTTTCTGTTAACTGTTGTCTTCGTGCTTCTCATGCGCCCCATGCCTGGGAATCCACCGCAGCGTGGAAGTGACCTTTCTGGGAACTGGTCTCTGGACAGCTTTCCATGCAAGCTTGCCTCTCTTTGTAGGTGATACGGAGAGGATGTGCTGGAGAGGGAGGAGCAGGGCCCAAGGACTGCTGGTGAGGGCTGTGAGGAAGGTACAGAGGTGGCCATGTGGCAAGTGGACTGCAGGGAGGTGAGCGAGGCGGAGGTGGCAGGGGACAGGAGTCCCACAGAGCTGCGGGAGAGGGAACTGGTAGCACCTCTAGCCTGAGGATATCCAGAAGGTTCATATTAACACTCATGTAAACAGAACCTTGATTTCATTTGCAGTAACTTGGCGTTTCCTTTCTGTAGCTGGACAAAGCTGTGCCCGTGCACAGACCGACTGTCCAGGTAGGAGGCATTTCTCGCAGAGAGCACCACATCTCTCTGCCATTTGGTGCAAGTGTGGGTGGGAATGCAGCTCCTCAGCTTGCAGCCCCGTTTCGTCCTGCAGACTTCAGCGTGCACCATGTCTTTTTACACGGTTCTCTGTTTCTGTGTAAACAACCATCTTAGCCAAAGATGGAAAACCGAAATCCTGTTTACTTAGGCTCCTTCGCAGTCCCATAGAGCAGGAGCGTTAGTGTTGGTGTTCTGGCTCAACTCCAGCTCAGGTAATTACTGTGCATTCTGCCCTACTTACACACCCCCCGTAGTTTCAATTAGAGCAATTGTTTTCATTTTTCTTTCCTGCCCTGTCAAGTATTAATACAGTTGCTGTTAAGCTGCTCGTGTGGTCCCTTGCTTAGATGTTGTGTTTCCATGGTAAAGGCAGACATCCTCATATGTATACCTGGACTGAATCCTCATTGGCACAAACTGATGTAATTCCATAATGGAGCTGCATTGATTTGCACCATGTGAAGATATGGCCTTCCTACGCAGAGCGCCACGTTCTTCTCTCTGATAAAAGGCTCTATACGAATGCTCACGATCTATTTATTTTTCTACTCGCTCTTCAACTAGGTTTGTAAATAACCTGAGGTTTTAGTAGTCATTTACACTTATGGTCACAGTGGTTGTATATAGAGAACATAGCCTACAAATTTTAATGTGCTTTTCCCCGGCTATTCAAAAGCAGCTCTACAGGGATATCTGAGCTCTTTCACTCTTGGCTGTTGTCAGGTAGATACAGTTCATAATGTGTGATGCTTTATGTTATGAAGTGCTGGATATAAATCTCTCCAAGTTTATCAGGAGAATTAAAAACGAGGAAGGATGCCTGAAAGCCTCACAGCAACAGGAGATTACATGCTTGCAGATTAGGCCACCTGGTGTATTGATTATTGATGTTCACAGATGAGGGCCTCAGTACTTACTATGCTGTTTATTTGATCAAGAGAGCCCTCCTTTCATCTGGTACAGATCTTGGCTTGAAATGGCATGTGTTGGGGCTGGTGGGCTATGCGACACACAGGGGGTGAGGTTTGCTGTTTGATTCTCCAGTCTATCATGTGGCCCATCAAATGCTTATCACCATCACATATATGTGCTGAACGGATTGATGTTTGGTGCCTGGAGACTTGAGCAGATCATGGCTCAGCTTGCTCAGCTGCTCAAGGCCATGGTAGATCGAGTCATGGAGACATTTCTAGAGACCTCCCACTAGAGTAAGACCCACGTGCAGAGATACAAGTAGTTTGTCTGTGATTTTATACATAAAATAAGCAGGTGTTACCTTCCCCAGCATGCCTGTTGGACAGTTTTCTGAAATGCATAAAATGTGTTTGTGGCTCAGTTCTCAGCAGCAAAAGAAGCCGGGAGCAGGTTCTCTGCAAACACCTGACTGATTCACACAGGAGGTGGTCGAGTTGGCTACCCGTATGAGCCTGGCACTATATAAGATACTGTGATATACTACAGTTCCTCTGTGTGTCCTGTGTGAGCTCTGTCTGTCCCTCAAAGAGGAGGTGGGTCTCCTGTAGATCCTGTGTTTTACCTGCCAGCCCCATGCAGGTGCCTTAGGTGATCACAAGCTTTTAAAATAGCTCTAGATGCCTAAAGCCTCAAGCCTACCCGCTACTGATAAAGTGATTCAGCTGAACAAGTACTGATAAAATTTGTCTTTAAAATGAGATGTTGGGAAATCAAAAGATCCTTTGTAAAATTAGTCGTGTTTTCATTCCAGGTTAAAGCTCAGGTTGTAGCCTCAGTACTGGTGAGAGATGGGCTGGCACCTCCACTCAGCAGCTGTAGTAGTCTCCTGGTTTGGGGCACCTTGGAAAAGGGATGGATGGATACCTGTGACTGATGGGTGTGTGTCAGCACCTCTCGCAGGTGGCACCATGCCTGAGGCAGCACTGAGGCAGGTGTGTATTCAAGTGTTGCCTTTAGACTGCAATCACTTCTGCCCTGGATGCTGTTCTCGGGGTGGTACAAGCCGCAGTAATCCTGAAGCTGTTCACACTAACTCTCTTGAGTTAAGATGGCCAGACATCTGGTCCAGCATGACATGGTGGGTGTAGAAAAGTGATACCGGAGGTCCCTGTATACTTCCTGGTCCCATGTCAAGTGGAGATCAGCCAAGCTCAAGGATGAGACACCCACCTGTATCTTATTTTATCTGAACTCCAAGTTCTCATGATTTCAGGTAAACCATCCTGACTTTGCCTGTTCTATGTGGCAGTTTCTTCTTAATAATATATTTTTATCCATATGGGGAAATATTCTGTGTCTTCAACAGCTTCCCCAGGCTAAAATGACAATGGCACTGTAGGTTTAAAATGACATTCAGCGTGACCCCAGAGCTGACCACCACTCTCTCTATTCCTTATGCGGTAGCTGTTTGCAGAGTCAGTACAATTCTTTATATACAGGGTTTTTTCACCCCCTTCATGCAAAACAAAAGGGTTTGGTTGTTTTCCCAAAGCAAACGGTCTGTGTCAGCTGTCTCACACTAACAAAAAAAAAAAAAAAAAACCAAACCACCAAAACAGTATGAGCTTTTATATCCATGTCAATGAGTGGCAGGTCACAGGTTCCCTGCAGAAGTGCCGGGGAAGGTAAACAGCTCAGAGTACGCCGTGTTTGCCATTCCGCTGCACAGCAAAAGCTGTCCCCGGCCTTTCTCCCTCTTAGGCAGCAAATCACATACTGCTTTGTAAATAGCAGTTGTTAAAAACAAGCCGAATGATCGTTCTTTACTGGGCCCTGCCCAAGACTTTTCCCTTGCATGAAAGGCCTGTAGGAATTTAGCCACCATGAGCTAAATCAGGGAAAGTCTGACCTCTTGGGTTCAATATAAAAACAAATCAAATACGAATATACCTTTCGTTTGTGCTCTTCCAGAAAAAAAAAAAAAAAAAGTTCTAAGAAGACAAAAGCCCAAAACACCGGAAGGTTTTATTTGTACTGGTCTGTATGAAGCCAGTTATTATCCTATCAATTGTTTGTGTAGCCACTGTTTACACAAGTGGAAGATGGCACATGAGAACACGTACCAGCGGTCTGTGTTTTCTGGTGAGGCCCCACAGTGCTAAAAGCAGGAGCAGGGAGGCTGGATGCTGTCTGGGTGTCCCCTTGGCAGCTCACACTGGGGTTAGAAGGGACGAGATAAGGTACCTGCAATTTAGAAGAGCTTTAGGGATGCGTTTAGATGGCTGCCTCTGTGGGATCAGGCTGGCATCGCCATTTCTCCCCAGACATTCCCGGAGGAGGGCTGTGGTTCACTGCCTTATCCCTGGAGGCAGTTTCTCATGGAAGGGGGTATCTTCAGGCTGCAGTTTTGGTGCAATAAGAGCAGGAGGGCCCATCGCTCCCCGACACCCTCCGCTGATGGTTGCAAAGGGTTTAATTGCGGTAGCCCACCCAGTTTTTGCACAGGCTTTAGAGGAGACCAAGCAGATGGAAATCAGGTTTTAACTACCCTCACCTCCTTGAAATCGCTCCTCAGATAATTATTTACCAGGTAGCATGAGCCCCGGTAATGTACTCCGGACCATAAGGAATCACAAGATTGCTGATAGAGACCCGACCTCAGCTGGGCACAGAGAGGAAAAGGATGGGGTTTGGGTCTGAAATCAATTTGCTGTCTAACCAGTTGCCAAGGTAGAGGTTTTAAGAGAGCGGACGATACTGTCCCTTCTTAACTCAAATCCTGACGGCCACATTTCACACCATCTGGAGTTTGTGCAGAACCCGCTTTGGGAAGCTGGCCAATAAAGAATTACAATAATCTAATCTTACCACGATAAAAGTGTGAATAACCATTTCAGAGTCTGACTGGAAAACTACCGCAACCTGTCAATGCGCCTTAGATGGTGGCCGAGAGGGCATCTGATGACACGCTGAAAAGCACGTCCCAGGAGATAAACAGAAGTTGGCTTGTACCAGACACCGAGCTCAAAACAGTTGGATTTTCATCAACTGAAACAAAGGGCAGAAAGAAAATGTAACTGCTGGGCTTGGGAGAGGTGACGGCCCCCATCCACACTGTTCCCCATGGACACCAAGGCACTCAGCACTTTTGAGGGGGGCTGGGGCTATTTTTACAGCAGTTGCTCCAGAGCCACTATCTTTAAAGCCTCTGCAGCAGTCTCTGCTGGAAATCTTTGGTTTCACACTTTTAATTGCTTCTCAGACAGGATGAGAGTTGGGCTGGTCTTTGGTTTCCAGTGCTGTGGAGTTCCTAGTGGTGAATTTTTTTCTGCCACCCTGAAAAAGGATTGCCACACAGCTTTTCCCACATTGTTTGCGTGTGGCAAAATGGATGATTTCACTGTAATGGGCACGAGAAATTTCAAATGGCAGCTTTTAGGACTCACTGGTGCCTGGGAGACAAGGCATTTGCTTTAGCAGTGTTCATGGCTTGATATAAATTTGCATCTTAGCATCACCTTAGAAAGAATCCTGGGACTCACCAAAGTGAGCATGTGCTTTGCCACCTCTTAATTCTCCTGGCACCACACTATTTTTGCTTAGTCTGGTGCATCATAGATGCTTTCTATTTCCATCATGTCTCCTCTTTCAGCCTGTCTGCTATAGAGAGTCAGGGATAACTACAGAAACCGGTGTCAAACTGTCTGAATGAGAAACCTGCACTTCACGCCGCTTACAGGAAAGTTATGCTGCTTCTTTCAAGGCATGTTTCCAGAATAGGCACAATTTGAGGCAAAATAGAATGACTCTCATTAACAAACAAGTGTCTTTATACCGCTCTGCAGCACTGAAGAACAGTGTTCTGTGGCTCTGTTACATGCATTCACAGGCAAAACAGTGGGAGTAACTTCCCCAAAAATCCCATAAGCAAAAGCTGGCCAAGACTAGCTCCATCTTTAAGCAAGTGTTTCACTTTCTTTGTAATTCTCCAGCAGCACATAGCAGGCGCTGCTGCTGGATGCATATTGTGAAAGGGTCCCAAAGCAGGGCTTGCTGTTCCCCTCTGTTTAGGTGAAGGGTTTTTCCCTGTTGTTTCTGGCACTGAGCTGTGTGGTCGCTTCCAAGGCAGGCTGCTCCGTACACGAGGAGAAGTGATGCAAGCTGTGGATGGATGCGAGAGGCCCGCTGTCACTCGCTAAGTGCAGGAAAGGGACGGTTGTTGAGGGTAAATCCCCCTGTTCCAGCCCACCTAACCAGCAGCCTGGTTACTGCTTTGTGCCTGGAGTTGGTGTTTTGGCTGCCTGGAAACTGCTGTGGGGTGAGGTACAAGGATGCTATTAGGATTGAATCACTGACTTCAATGATTTCAGCATTATTTTGCCCTCTCCCATTTTTATTTCTAGCCCCACGGCCTGTTGGAGCCACCTTTTAGGCAGTATGTTTGCTAGGGCAGGGAGCTGAGTTTTACAAACCTTGTTGTTTGTTTCAAGCCAGAACTAACTTCCCATTTGCTAGTTCAGCTCAGTGGAGTCACATCCCTAAATCATGGGGAACGAGGACAAAGGATAGCCCCTGTACCTCATTCTCTCTGCAGTACCTTGCACAAAGACAGGAGTTACAAAAAGGTGACGTTTCGGGAGTGGTTATCATGAAGTCACGCCCTGATGGGTTTATGGTTTAAATCTGTTGTAAAGCACGGATTTCAGAGGGAACAGCCCCAGCGTCACTGGCTGGGGCTCTTAAGGAATGTCACCGCTTAATACCCAAAAGCCCAGTGGCAAACTCCTTGGCTCCTTTACGCAAGAGTGTGCAGAGCAACCGTCATTGCTTAAATCGCCCATCTTGGGTTGCTTAGTGCTTCAGAAAAGGGCAGTTTGCGTCCATCGCCCAGAGAAAGATGATGAGCCCTGATGTGCCATTCCAAACCATTTGTCTGGCCTTTATGGATCCAGCTGTAGGCAAGGGCTGGGGTGAAATATGTCGTGGGAAGGCAGATAACACAAACATGAAAGCAGCACAAAACATGAGAGCCTATAAATAGCAGGAAATAAAGAACAATACTGTGATAAAATCCATAAGACAATAAAGACCAATGTGGCAGAGACCGTTTCCCCCCCACCCTTCTCCAGAGTTTCTCCTATTTCCCAAAGCTGCAGAGATCATCTGACTGCTGTGTGGTAAAGTCCAGTCAGTTAAGCACCAACTCAAGTGCTTGGAGCCTTACAGAAATTATTTCAAAACCCTGTTCCTTTTTCTTTCTTGGTGTCCTGCCATGGCTATTGTGGTATTTTAAACCATTCCCAACTCACCAGCTCGTCAGAGCAAGGAGGAAAGAGGGAAGAGGAAGGGGGAAAAAAAGCCCTATGGAGATTTAGAGTCATTAACAGCCTTTATAGGGTTTCAGAAATTTTTGTGGTAATTCTTTGGAAAGGACACATCCACGATGAGCTGGAGTTTATTTTGCCACTGGCATAAGAAATTAGACTGTTTCCAAGAAAATGTTTGTTGTTTACCAAAAGGAGGGCAAATGTAACTAGAAAATGTCAATGGATGTGAGCTAGGAACCTTTTTAAATTTGGGGTAATTACCATTTCCTGATCTTTGAACTGGATCAAGAACCATGCAAGTCTCTGGCAGCTTCTCTGTAGAGTTAATCCATGGCTGTGCAGTGGGCACTGCAAAGCTCCCTCCTTTCTCTGCCAGCAGCAACTGAAGACGGTTAATTATCCTGAGAGATATCCATCACTTGTAAGCCCGGATCTGAGAGGAACATGTCCTGTCAGGAGGTAACCGCTCTGTGGGTCTGCAATGTCATGAGAATAAGTCACAAGTACACATCTTGCTGTTTTGGAGTGTGAACTTCTCTGGAGACCAGATTTTCCTGGGTATTTCTGCAGCACCCTGCCCCACAGTGCCCTAATTTCTGAATCAAATCTTCAAATGGGGTAACACTAACTTACGCGAAAGGAGTTAGGCTGATTTATGGCAGTGGAGGATTGAGGCTTTATTGCAGGGAACAAGAGGATTATATTAGCTTCATAGCTAATGTCAGAGCGGGGACTGGAGCTCAGAAATTACTGGGCAGGTCTCTCAATTGCTTCTGTTAGCTTAAACAGGGAGTTGTGCTGAGGAAAACCTCCAAGAATATCCGATTTAATGGCAAATCCACTCCTTTTTTTCCGTGACTGGTTCTAAGATGCTGCTTACTAATGAACGTGGTTTTTTGTGTTCAAACAATGGAGTTTCTCCCTCCTGGCCCACCCAATCCTCTTACGGGATCCCACCAGGGAGACTCAAGGACAAGTTTAGAGGTGATGCAAAGAGAGAGGTGCATTATGCAAAAGGCCACTATGGTTCACATGGGTCAAATGTGGCAGCAAGGTCTGAGAAGGTCTAACTAAAAGGTTGACTGGCTACCATTAGTGCTATGTCACAATCCTTCGTGAGGCATTGCTAACAAATGGGGGATTTATGTCCCTCCACAGTTGGGGGCTGGGTTCCTGCATATGTGGGAGCATGTCCCACATTATGCTCTTCGGGTTTATGTCCCTTCATGCTCTGTTATGCTGTTTTCAACTCTGTTTTATGGAGGCAGAAAGCCTCAGAGGATCTCCCTTCAACCCCATGGGCTGCTTCTTCCAACTGAGGCCATATTTTGATCCTAACTAATGTTTACAGTTTTCCCCTGTAGGGTAGTGGGGCAGATATCCTCGTTCCACTTCTTTTTTTTGAGCAGATAAGAACATTTTGAGCAGGAAGATGAAGCAAATCAGGCAATTTGTATCTTCTGACTCCTACTCAGTGCTTTAACCCATGTCCACCTTCCTTCCTGGACTACTTGCAGTAGTTTGTAATGTTTGCAAGGGGTCCTGGGGGCTAGACTTTTTACTTCATCTGTTTTATGAAATTTTGCTTGTTCTGCCTTTCTTGATCATTAGCCCACAAGGCAGCTTGCGTGCTTTTCTGTATCCAGCACTTCTTTCTGCCTTTTTTTTTTTTTTTAACGTTTCCAGAAGGACTTGTTCCTTAGAACAGATGAGCCACATACTGAGAAAATGAACAGGCCAGATTGTCTAGTGCTCAGCACCCACCGCTGAGGACAGATTTTCCGGAGAGCTCAGTTTCCAAGGAGGCATCTAAATAAGTGACAGATACTCAAAAGTGGAAATGTGCCCACTTATTTTGGCGCTCAACTAGTACTAGAGCCACTTTGAAAAACTTGCTCTCCTATGGCTGTTCTTCACTCACACCACGCGACTTCCAAGTCTCCTCTCTTTTTTACCCTATTTATGACCCTCTCCCATACTTACCCTTGTGCCATGCTCCATCCCACAGGTCTTGCCTGGCCTCCTCCTGCTTGTTGCTGTGTCCTTCTGCCATGATTAAAAGGTCAGCATGTACATACAGTCACATTTCCTTCAAGGGGCCCATCAGGGCTAATGCCCCCAAATGCAGAACATATGTGGACATAAATTAATTGTTAAGGCTAACGCTGATTGAAGTTTGGTGATTCAGCCTGCAGGATATACCATATGTTTGAAGTGTATTGTCCAAGTTTAGATTTTAAACTCCCAAGGGCAGGGACCACTCCTTCCTCTATGTTTACATAGCATCAATAAGACCAACAGTGCTTGGGTCTGAAATACGTTAACCTTAGCCAATGCATTGTTAAGTTTAATAATGACTAGTTAACATTAAAGCACAATGGATAAAATATATAGACAAAGACATATTTCGGCAGAGATTTTTGTCATGTTTTTGATGCCAGATTCCTACTCAAATAAATGGTCATTGGTCATCTGAATCATTGACATTGTCTGGGAAAATTCACCCTTCATATTGCACCATCCTGGTTTTCCCCTGTTCAGCAATTGACGCTAAGCTATGGACCACTATTTAGGGTAATTTAGAGAGAGCCCACCTAAGTGAGAAGTCAGGAATAGGAAGGCACCTAAATGCGATGGCAGACAGTGAGATCTGGGAATCACAGAGCCAGAGTGTAGGTGGGGAAAGGAAAATAAAGGCTTTGAATGCAAGAACTTAATGTCATTTCTTATTATTTATCTCATTAATTTGTAGTCCCCAGCAACCACACTCAAAGGTTACTACTGTGCACAGGCCCTCCAGTGGGAGGATAAGAGAACTATAGGAATAAATCCAAACCCCGTCTGAACTGACAGGCTGTTTTTCAGTGCGAGTTATGCAACGCGTTAGTACCTCTAGGTATAGGACCAGTGGGATTTAAACTTGTACAGCAGATGGTCTGTGCATCATTGCTGGAATGCGCCTGCTGACCCTAGGGCAAAGCCTGAATGGACTTCAAAAGAGAGACTGAGCATGCTTCAAAGTGTTATTGTTTAAATGTTCCACTAAATGGGGACTCCGGAACAAAATATCTAGCTGAGGTCAGTCTGAAAAATGTCAACACACATAATGAGAAAACAGCATGTTGTGTGAGAAAGAATATTTCATAGGGGTATTCTGGCTATTTTGAGTTGAAAAAAACACTTTTATCATGTATGTCAGCAGGTTGTCATAATCTAAATGTCTTTCCTCGTGAGCTGTGAGATTTGTTTGCTTTTGTTGGAAAGAGCAAGGTCTGTATGTGAAGGTTATAAAAGCCTTCAGAAAGTGCGGTCTGTCCACAGGCAGGTACACTGGGGGAACCGTCAACCGAAGACATGGCAGAGGTGTGTTGCAGTACAGCATTGACTTGATAACCTCCCTCCTGCTCATTTCAGAGGGCAGTTTGTAAGGATCCTGTGTTTGGTATAAGAGCATGATCCTGTGATTTATAATTGTGTACTGTGTTCTGTTCTGTTCCTCCTAAAGCCCATAATGCCTGTTCATAGCATATTCATTCACTGGTGTAATCCATAAATTTGGCTTCTTTTTACTCTATTCAGGGGGAATTTCTGTAGGAAAAGGATTGGGTTCATGTTCAAATCAATAGTGTTAATATCACGAAGGCAGATTTCTGAGGCAAGTCAAGCTTAACAAGATCAAGCCTTCAGTAGGAAATTCAAGATTTGGCCTTTGATTTGCTGGTCTGGCTGGGCTGCATCTTAGGTGTTGTAAATATCAGTGGTCCGGTAGCTTTTGTTCAACAAAAGATTTCTGTGTTGGCCACTGGCAATTCAACATGGGTGGCTGAAAAATAATTTCCTTTGCTGGAAGCTAGCAGCAACAACCTGAACTTTCACAGCACCTTGTCCTGCTGGGGCATGCCTCTATCTTGATGGAGACACGTTACAATAACACGCAGATTAAAAGCTAACCCTCCCTGCAGACGTAATAATGATCCAATGCCAGGAAGAGCAAACAAGACCCATGTTAAATAAAGGGAAGGCTTGTTTGTTTCACGTATCAATATTCAGTGAGATCAGGCAACTTGGCACACTGGGGTGAAAAGAAAGCCACCAGGCAAAGTAAAAAGCTGAAGGGCTCTGGAGACCTATAAGAAAGTGAGGTGTCATTAAATCAAGAAGATAACTTGGGCCTGTTTGTGGAGGCTATCTTCGTAACATGTTGTAACTGACACAAAACCTGAATACCAATCAATTTAAGTGGGTCAAAACCAGCATCCACACCCTCCCCAGAGTCCCGGTTGTTACACTCAGTATCACTACTCAGCTGTTAGCTGTGGCACAGATTAAGCAAAAAACTGTAAAGACGTACCTAACCGAGTATGAATTCAGCAAGGCTTCCAGGCTTATGCTTATCTTCAGTGTATGCTTAACTTGAGCAAGTATAGAAACTCTTTGTTAAATAAGACTTTTAGACCTGCAGAGAGCTGATAAAAAATCATTCAGAGTTTCACCTTTTTTATTCTATTTGCCAAGTGCTACAAATAGCTGATACTCGATGAGTAGATTGTTGCAAGTATTCAGTAGTCAAAATTCAAAGTGTGTCAGTAAGTTAAAGGTGACCTGTTATCTCAGTGTTCCCAAAGCAGAGGAGTTACAACACATTTCTGGTTAACATAATTGGTTTTAGGAATCCTGGTTCCCTGGAAATATTGTCACTCCAAAACAGACACAGTCTGCAAACTCTCCAAACTTGTTAAACTCTTCATGGAGAATAAAAAGCATGAGTCAAGACAAAGTGAATTTGTTTAAAAAATCTGGACAAAACTTTGCACAACAGGGAAATAAACTCCAGTAAACCGAAGGAAAAGATATTATACCCATTACTCAGTTCATGTTTTTTACTTGATTATAATAGGACTATAAACATTTTCTGTCAACAGCTTACAAAGAAACTTGTTCTAAAAGTGATGCATGGTGAGAACTTGTATCTAAATTGGGTACATCTAAATTAGAGGCTAAATACAGAACATTCCCAAAGGTGGCTTTTGGTTAGAGCTAGTCTAGTAATGCAGAAAAGAGTTCACAAATATTGAAACAAAAAACACCCCCAAGCCTCACAGGAGTCCTCCCTCCTTATGTTCGTTGTGCAGGAGTATTTGAGGGACAGCATGTTTATTTCGGTTTGCACTTTGCGGGCAAGCGGCCCCCAGTTCTTGCAGAAAACACGCTCCTTGGTATTCTCCTCTCAGTGTGCGAAACATGGCCAAGTGTTTTGCTGCACAAGGAAAGACTTATGAATGCACTGGGTGAGGCCTACAACATTGCAGTTCTCTGCTTCAGTAGGTGGCAGAGATTCTTTAAATTCTCTTGCTCATTTACATTAAGCAAACAAACAGAATTCCCAAACCGCGAAGCCCACAAATTATGTATGTAGCTAGTCTATGTAATCACAAGTTCCCTTTATGGTTACTTTTATTTTCCCTCTCTCTCAAGCTTTCCTCTGCCTATATTGCTGCTGGTCTTTATTAAGCTTCACATTCTACAAACATTTATGCGCATGATTTACTTTATGCTTTTAAGCAGTTGCAGAGAGTTCAATAGGTGTTAAATAGATAATGAACTAGAACACAATAGAACTGCATATCTGCACAGATCAGGCTGAGCCAAGTGAAGTTACAGCTGTACAGAAAGTTCAGCACATGGGTAAGAGTTTGCAGGGCCTTAGCTCGTCTGCTCTACCAGAGCAGGCGTTTGTCTTTGTGCAGCACCTGGCACAAATAGACTCCGAAGCCGACCAGGATCCCTACATCCCAATGTGCTGTAAATAACGAACTGCTCTAGGGTCTATAATTAGGCACCAAGCAGCGAGTACGCGAAGTTCACGAAGGTTCTAGCACAGGGTATTGCCGATACATCTGCTGACGTTTGCATCTGTAGCTTGTTCATTCAAACGCTGCCTGTTTTGGGAATGCTAAAAGATTCCCACTGCCCATCAGCTGCTACCTGACCTCTTTAAAATAAACTTGTCTTAATGGGCATGTGCCTGGATCACTAAAGAGACTATCAAATTTGGCACTGTGCTGCAGTGAGAAAGCCAAGCCTGGGTGGCAGCGATGGCTCTACGTTCTTACTCCCAGCTATCTCATCTTTAGGTCAAGGTTACAGCACAGTGACGTGGGGCAATGAGCCCCCTGCCTGCACGCTGCCTGCCCAGTGGTTAAATCGTCGTTATTCCAGACATTCGTCACATGCCATTATACAGGGGTGCACTCAGTATCAGCTAAAGGAAAGGTGAATGACGGTAAGCACTTTGCAAGGCTTTAGCAGATATTCATTAGCCAGAGCAGCACACCAGGCTGAGAGGCCCAGCCAGCAGCTGGCAAGGCATGTTTTATGTAGCTTTGTGAACACAGACTATGCAAATGTATTCAAAGGATGTTCTAGAGACAAATTGGTTGGAGCTAAATTTGCCCAGATGCTCTTGAGTCTGCTTATTAGAGCCCTTAGCTTGAAAATTAGCTGGAACTGATGAGTCGAATCAGAACTGACTTCGGGATCTTTGCATATTAAGAAAACCACAACCGGATTAAATGTGTGCACGTCTGTGTAGCATGGATATTCAGCTCTGATGCCTCCTCTCGCTACTCCCAGGATGAGGGCTTCACAGCACTTTATCTGTGCAGAGCTCCTGTAGAGGACTGGGCAAGTATTTTGCTTTGAGTTTTTAAGTTAAGAAAAAATGAAAAGATAGTTTTCTCTTCCGTCATGTTTTTTAACTTTTATACCTGCCATTTCATTTTGCCTGCGGAGGCACTTCCTGGCAGTGAACTCACGCCTTCCCTCTCCTGTTATATGTTCCATTACCAAAGGTGAATAATCAGGACAAATATGAAGAACGAGAGAAGTATGTACTTGCTTACTCAGATAATGAAGGTGAAGGATGAAATCACCTCAATCCTGAATTAAAAACAATTACTTGATGATCCTGTTGTGATGGCAAAAGATACTGGAAGGAAGCAGGATGTGTTGTGTTGATGGCAGTGGTACTTTTCCTTCCTTGGACCTCTTCCCTTATAAGGCAAGTGTTGAAACCTTTCTTTCACCTGAGTATTGACTTTATACTCTAAAAAAGAAACCTGTGTCTTGAGCAGTGGTTGAAGCCAGTTTCTCCAAGACAACTGGTGGAGCATACCTGCTTGGCCACAGGGCATTTTCACAGATTTACCATGCGTTTGCCTTATTTATGGCCACCTCTGCAATCATTCGGAGAGCACCAGGGCAGCGGTTCTGCCATCTCCCTTCCTTGGTCACCCTATGCCAGACATTCACTTGGATCAGCCTTGCCCTTATGGCAGCTACACTGCGCCTGACCCCTGCTTGGGTGTACAAAGGTGGGAAAAGGGTGGTCCATTTCCTGCGCTTAAACAACTGAGCACTGTTAGCTCGGGGACAATTGAGCCTCTGGTGTTTATACTGTCTTTGTCTGGATAAACTGTATGGATGCAGTCCCAACGCAGTCACTAGGAGATTTTCTTGCTGATTTTCACGGTGCCGGCATTTCACCCTTAATGTGTATTTTAGGCATCCCCATCTTGAATCAGAATCTCAAGCCTCTTAAAAATGCATTGCTATCATGCTTGGATTTATTTTTCAGTACTTCTCTTTTGCTGAGGAAACCAAAATTGGGTTTTACAATGTATGGTCTTCCTGGTGCCCTACAGAAGGTAAATGTCACCTCCCTGAAACATGTTAAGTGATCCCTTTGCATAGTCTACTCAAGTATCCTCAAAGAATTTGACACCAAGGATATCCCAAGGGATTGGCCTCCCAATGCCACCTTCCAGGATTTGAGCACTCAGCTCAATGTAAAGCTCAAAATATTGCTGAGGCAGGCAGAGATATACAGTATCTTGCACTTCACAGAACCCAGATGCGTTTTGAACACACCAGCTATAACGTAAAGAATTCGGGTCAAATCAGAGAGTTTCTGTTCTTTCAGCCTCCGGCTTTTCTAATTGTGTTGCAATGATTGCTCTCCAGCTATGAAGAAATACAGAAAGCTTCCTATTTAGTAAGTTTTCAGTAATCCTAAAGAAGCCAATTCCTCCCTCCCTGGAATGGCACAGCCTGTGTTCCATCAGAAACATCTTCCTAAATTATATCAGATGCTGAAAATACCTTTCCAGCCCCATAGGCTGGGCTAGAACTTACAGTATAGTTGCACTGATAGTCAATGTGCTTACCATTTCCTACTGGATTCTTGCTTGCCTTATTCTTGATGGTGTGTTAGATCTGCTAACAGGGGAGGAGGTCCTGTAGAGGTGAGACCATCTTTTACTTAAGAGATATTGAGAGATAGACCTACTTGGATTTTTTACTTGCATTCAATTTGTATGTCGTCCTGGGACTGCATGCAATTTTTCATCATGAAAAACATCCAGAAAAAAATGCTTAGGAAAAACTACAGATTTAAAATAAAAACAAAAATAAGCCCAAACAAACAAACAAATAAACCAACCCTTGTATTTGTCCCTAGAGCTTAGTGACTAAAAGATGATGGCACAGAAGATTCCTGGATTTATCCACCCTCAGCATCCTTTTCTTCCTCAATGGAAGGAAGTCCAAAAAGTCTCAGGACTTCTTCCTGAGAAAAAGTCAGAGCTGGTCAGATCTAGCCCTGGCATCTTTCAGTGGATTATTCCTAAAATAAAGAGGCTTTTCCAAGCCTGGTGGTTTCAGATGTTATCATCAATGTTTATTCATTTGTCCTCTCTTTCCATTGGAACTGGCAATGGCTGCTATTTCTGTATCCAATACCACTGTTATGTCTGTTGCTCTAATCTAGCTACTTATATGGTCTCCACCACCGTAATGTTTGAGCACATCCCAAGAATGAAAAAAAAAAAGAAAAACCATTGAACAATAACAAACGCTCTCTTTCTTTCTTCCCACTCTGATCTTAATAAGTGTCTGGACTTTTTGTGCTTGTATGTGTGTAAGGAGCTTACTGAGGAAAAGCTGAATTGGAGAAATGGGTCCTACCTTCAGCTGTGAAAACAAAGTGAGAAAGACTGGCATGGGAGAGGCCACGCCGGTGACCTGGGCTGCTACAGGACTCTGCCAGGACTAGATGTGCTTCCCCTAGTTTTTCTGCTCCTTGGCCCCTGGCTCGCTAGCATTTTCTGTGATTCCTGGAATCTGACAAGTCGTAAAAGCTATGAGGGGCAGAGGGTAGACGTGGGTTTTTCTTTTGACAAGGCAAACTGTTATTTCTGCCTGGAGACGAGGTGCCCTGATGGGCTGTCAGTGGAGGTGTTGCTTCTATTTATTCTAACCACATTTGGATCAAGAGCAGGGCTCCTGTGTGTCTCTTCTACATCTTTGTCTGGGGAGTGTTATATCGTGTTCCTGTGGTCACTGAAGTCACCCAAGACAAAACTTACCCTGCAAATTTATTCTGTGTTTTAGATAGCTTTCTCTCTAGGCGGCTATGACTAGTTTTTAATGGCTTGTTGGGAGCCTGGTCTTATCTCCTCACTTATTACCCAGTTTCGGGGCTCTAGACCTAGAGTCCCGGGGAAGGCAACCCTCACAAGCTTTCGGGTCCATCAGCTTTGGGCCTTATCTGTGGGGAAGAAAGTGAGTCCCGTGTGCGTGAGCTGGGCTGGGTCTCGGTGAAGATTTAAGGGCATTAAATCCTACCTGAGTAAGAACAAGCTGAAGCTCTTGCCATGTGCTCTGAATCCAAGAGCAGCAAATGGGAGAATTAGCAATGTATAAAAATATAAGTAAACACATGCCAACATTAATTGGAGGAACATGTCCTTCTCCCTGACCTTAGCCTGTGTGACTGTAAGGGACACGAGCCCTTGATTTCTCCTCTGTAACCAATATACAGAAACCTCATTTCCAGCTGAGGGATTAAACTGCACGTGAGGAAATGATTGAGTGCATTCTTGACACACCTTTTTTTAGACCTGGATCAATGAAAAGAAGTATCATTATGTCTCATATTTGGGATGGAAACTAAGCAATTTGCGTACTTGCAGGAATGAGATACAGTTGTCTCAGAAGTTTTTGTTGGCAACAGGACAGGCAGCTGTCAACGCTTCAGTCTAGAAGTAGATGCAGCTCATTAGGGCAGTTGGATATCATCAGATTAGCTGGGCTTGGAGATAGGGTGAGACAGGAAAACATGACAAGAACTGGCATCGCAAACCCTCCCCCTTCAGAAATACTACCTCAAAACCAAGGAATGTTGTGGTTGATCGTAGCCAATATCAATAGAATATATCCTAATTTAAGGGCAGGCTTGCCAAGTATTTCAGCATGGGTTTCAGTGCCCCTGGTACACATAAAAGTTATGGCATCAGTTCTGGATTTGTTACTGGGACTCTGGTAATGATGTTCCTGGCATAGCACTCCTTGCAAACACGTACTTTGGAGGAGTTCCCATACATTTTTTTATTGTCCACTAGAACTGTGGTGGCAAGCTGTGTGAAATCTATCCATAAAACTGGAAAAAATCAAAACCAAAGGGGAAAAGAAGAACCAAACCTGATTGGAGATGGCAAAGCCTTTCTTGTGTAAGCCTAAAACAAGGTCTGAAGCATGGGTTGACTATGTAAAAGTCATGGAGGATGGAGTTTTAGACTTTCTTTCAACACCCTTGGACAACTGCCTGAAATATTCTGTTCAGTTTTGGTACCAGAAGGATGCTTGCAAACTGGAAACAATTCAAAGATGAATGGCAACAGAAGCAACAGCAAGAAATACCTGAGTGGCAGCAGAGACTAGTTTTGAAGAAAGCTTAAATAGATTTGGCTCAGTGACAAACAAAGGTAGCCAAGGACCCTGACAATACTCCGTGTGTATTTGAAAAATGTAAACGGCGGCAGGCAGATGAAGTGTTTGTCAGCATGCATTGCCATGATTTGGTTTTGTGTTCAAAACTTCTTTGTTTTAAGCACACTTCTCTTTTCGGATCTTGAGCCTTAGCTTTGCAACCCAAGCAGAAGGGATACCTTGTGTTTCTTTAGGACTTTTCATCAGATGATCCCCGAATGCTTTACAAATGTGAATTAAAGGAGCTTCACATTGAAACCTAAAAAAAAAAAAAAAAAAGAGAGGATTAATTTCCTAAAGCAAAAAAGGTCTTGGAGAGTCTCTTTTGGGCTACCAAGGGTTACCAAGATGATTAGGGGACAGGAACACCTCTCTTATGAAGAAAGACTGAGGGAGTTGGGTCTCTTTACTCTAGAAAAAAAACGGCTGAGGAGGAACCTTATCAATGCCTATAAATACTTAAAGGATGGGTGTCAGGAGTATGGGGCCAGGCTCTTCTCAGTGGTGCCCAGTGACAGGAGAAGAGGTAACGGGCACAAACTTGAGTATAGGAAGTTCCACCTAAACATGAGGAGGAACTTCTTTCCCTTAAGGGTGGCAGAGCACTGGCCCAGGCTGCCCAGGGAGGTGGTGGAGTCTCCATCTCTAGAGACATTCAAAACCCACCTGGATGTGTTCCTGTGCCCCCTGCTCTAAGGTGGCCCTGCTCTGGCAGGGGGTTTGGACTGGATGATCTCCAGAGGTCCCTTCCAACCCTATGATTCTGTGATTCTATGATTCTCTGATGGGGTAAGATAATTCTTCCTTTACATTACCCCAGAGTCACAAAGGATTTGTTATCCATGCTTAGTTCCTATCTGGGGACACTGTGAGCAAAGGAAAGGACGGTTCCTCAGTCACAGAGAGTGCGCTGTGACAAGCAGCGCCCATAAATTTTACCAAATTAAAATGTAGGGGAGGAGTAAAAGAAATAGAATGACAATTTCTTTGGAGGATGTTAGCCTTCATCATTGCAACTGCTGCCTCCATTCTTAATAATTGAGTTTGATGTTATTTCTCTGCTGAGCAGCACCCCTGCTTACTCAGTACTGATTTAAGGTTGCTAGAGCAACACCAAAACCACTTCCTATAGAGCGTAGATGTGCTCTGCAGGCCTCCCAGGCCAACAGGGTTAGCAGAAGTTGTGAAACTTCATGGAGGAAATACAATGCAAAGTACTAAGAGGTGTGGAAACCTTAAATGGGGATGTAACTGCAACCACTTCTGAGTCAATGCTAAGGGAAAATAGAAGCGTGACGGTCTTATATTTAAAAACGTCTTTATTTTTGAGGCAGCTTTCATTCTGTTAATAATCAAGAGGAGACTGCTTTATAAAGAAAATAAACAATTTTTTTCAAATTTTAACAACTCCCTTAAAATACTATTTCTGCGCACACTGAGCCTGTGTGACATTGTTTTAAGCCTTATACTTGTATTCACCATTCATTTAGCTTTCATTACTGACAAAATCTCAAATGCCAGAGGATGTGCAAAACCTGCTGGGTGATTTGCAAAATCTTCCGGTGTTGGAAATTTTTCTAATGATGAAATACTTTATTAATTGCTTCTATTTTATCTGATGACTGGCTATTGCCACACGAATCCTGAGGGCTTTGCAACAAGGAAGATATGCACTCCTTAAATTATAATTTCTGGGATTATGCTAAAATACGGTGTAAAAACTAGTATTCATTATTATTCAGACAGTTCTCAGTTTCAAACATACCTTCCATGAGACTTGAGCGAAGAAAAAAACCAAGGAATTCACATCTAGGCTGTTTACTAATGAAATCCCCACTTTTTTCTGTAGAATTTGTTTTACTACGCAATTGTATTGGTGTGATCTTGAGAAGGAAAGTTCAAGATCTGCTTAACCTGGAGTTTCTTTTCCAAGATACTTCCTACTGAATTCTATGAATTGGGGATTACTTGAGTAGTGTTCCTGCTAAAAGTGTTCCCAGTGCTTTTGATGTTGAGCTTTTGCTCTTTGGCTGTCGCGTGTCCTTGGCTGTAACAATAATACAGCAGCTTCTGCTGTTTCCCCTCATATTCTTAGAACAATTCAGATTTTAGCATATGCCAAGAGAATCATAAAAATATGGACTGTAAGTTTGGGGCGGTGTTTCTGCAAGCATCAGTAATGAAATTAGTCCTGGAATATTGCAGCTAGTTAAAGTATCACCTTGCTAGAAAATACCAGCAGACTGAAAGGAATAAAAAACATCGGAGAGCTTGAGAGACTCACCCATAATGAAACATTAGCAGAATGGCTTTTGAACAAAAAGGCAAGTGGTGATTTTGGCATGAGAACAAACATGAAGGTCAGTGTGGATTTTTATACAGAAACATAGGAAAGATGTTATTTATTTTATAGCTGAGTCACAGAAAGTAGTTACTATATATTTATCCCCTGATCTAGATACAACATGGCCAGGAAGATGTAGCTGGGATACAACCATGTCAGAGTCCCACACAAGCCAGTGACTTAAACTAGTTGCTGTCACCAGGGAGCCCTCGCCACAGCACTTCCTTGTGCAGCCCCCCAAGGTGGGGGCAGGTGTCTCCTAACCACGTCCCCCGGCCCAACAACAGCTGCAGGAAGGTGTTGGACTAATGGTAAGACATCGGTGCAAAGAAAATGCTCTCTGACTATTAGAAATCAAGTTCAAGCAGCGTGACCTGGGAGGCAGGTAACCGCAACAGACCCTCTGCTAACAGCTGGGGTACGTTTAAAACTAAGTTGTGCAAAATATTAGACTGTGCAGTATGGAGCAGCCCAGCACTTGTGGGATGCTGGAGGTCTGCAGACATCTCCATGGGTCTTAGGTTTCTCTTCCATCTCTGATTTCTGCCCTGCCGACGTTTCAGTGCATTACCGTCCTGTCCTGCGATTTGTTTTATAAGCCAGAGGGGACAGCTGAATTCCTTCTACAGCAACAATATTTTTTGTGATGCCAATGCCATGACCTTTATTCATGAAAAACAAAGTACGAATGGGGAAAGCAGGGTGGAGCTCTGTCAGAAATGTAATGTAAACAGCTGCAGAGATGTGGCTCTGCTCCTCCAAAGCCATTTCCCACCAGGTAAGAATCAGAGCAACAGGCATTGCAAACACAGCAGAGATCCTATCTGCTGTTTTGTTAAGCTAATTGCCTATACCTAAAAGCAGGGTCTAATAAAAATTGCCAAATTGAACTTTCGGTCAGATTAGACAACAGCATCATCATCAACAACAACAGCTTCCAAAGGATTTAATGGAAACAAATTCCCATTCCAGGTATCTGCAGACATTTTAAAAAAGCCAGCCTCTTTTCTAGCATTCATGAAAGTAACATGAACAGTTCAGCAGGAGAAGAGCTCCCGTTTTGTTGTGGAAACAGTCTCCGCAGTACCCTTGAAAATTCATCCTGAGGCAAGTTTGCAATAATTCATGCTTTTGCTCTTACAAAAATATCTTGATGTTTGGAGCAAACAGCAGTGATGCTGGTGGAGAACAGCAGAAATATGATCCGGATTCAAACCCGTATCTTACTGGGAGAACTGGGAGCTTAGTCTCCCAGTAGGGAAGTGAAATTCAGGCAGCAACATTTGCAAAGCTGCCAGGAGCTCCAGGGTGGCATGAATTCAGCTTGAGGGGAAAACCTGAGTTCAAGCCAGATGGAGTGGGCATGTGGCAGCATCCGCTGCTCCAGCTGGAGGTGGTGTCCGTGCCCCTCGCTCCGGCAGGCCCGTGGATGTGCCTCTGTAAACACTATCCCAGCCTCCATAAACACCATCCCATCCTCCGCACAGCTTCACAGGACCTCTGGGGGCATTGGATGGAAAAGCTCCCAGGGGCCCACCACACCCTCCACTCTGAGCCTCTGCTCAGTGATTTACTTGGCTCCATCACCGGGCAATCCCAAGGCCTCGCTGCCCGGGATGATGCTGCAACCCAGCCCGGCCACACAGCCCCGCCATCAGCTCCCCCTCCATGTCCCCCCGCTGGCACTGTGTGGGGTGACACGGACCAAAGGTGTCTTTGTGAGCACTGAGGTATCTCAATCCTGCTTTGGCTGCTCCATGGGTCGCTGGGATGTGCTTCCCAAGGAAACGTGGGAGTCTAGGGACAAGTTTTCACACTTCCCTCCATGGACTTAACAAGCCCGACAGGCAAACAGGAAGGAGTAAAAGTAAGAAAACTTCAGGTCTTTGGGTGACACAGACAGTAAGAAAAAATTGCAGAGTGCTACAGGCAGCCTGTAACCACCCGTGCACAAAATATTAACCATTTGTGGCCCATTTAACAATCAGCGTGCTACAATTGGGCTTTAATACAAATCAGAGCTGACTAGCACTGGCCAAACAGATTTAGAGGTGCTAAGGTGAATTTCTAGTGCTTCGTGCTGAGGTCATTTCCCTCCCCTCCCTTCTCCATGTCCTCTCACGTAGAGCCAAGAAGGCGGGATTGCTCTGGCTGGGAGAGGCCGGCAGCAGCCGCTCTCTGCAGGGAGGGAACGCTGGTTCGGTGTTGCCTGCTGGCAGAGTAAGGCCACTTGGCCGTAGGCTGGTCCTAGCCAGTGCTTCGCTTTCTTGATTCATGCAAGCAGGACTGGGCACCTGGCAGGGAAAACATGCCCGTGCCGGGGACAGTCCTAGCTGAGTGCGTAGTTGCCAGAGTGGAAGGATCGCGGTGTGATCTCCTGCGTCGGTGGGTCTCCGGGAGGCAAAGACCCCCATCGTGTCTGACATAACCGCTGCAGGGCCAAGGGGCTCCTGTGCTCCCCACAAACCTGAGCCCGAGGTAACCGGGAGAGTCCCGGGTGCCTTGAGGGAGGCCTTACGAGCTCATGTTGTGCATTGCTTGACGTTAACGCAGCTTTGTGATTACACTCTGCTTTGCTTAGATCGGCATTTTGAAATAAACTGCTAGCAAATTTTATTAACCACATGTGAAGGGCAAGATCTGATGTCATTTTTTTTTTAAGGAACAGTAAATAACTCAGGGTTTTCAGAAAGAGAAGTATTTCTAAAACCAGTAAGGAGCCAAAACACAAAGTGTTGGCTGGTTCTGAATCCCCGGTTGTGTCCTTCAGTCCTGTCAACTCTCCTTATCTCTGTCTGGGTTTATGCAGAGGAGACCCTTGATGGCAAGATGCTGGGCCGTCAAGAGGAAGGCTGGGAATGCAGCATGCATTGTCCAGGCAGAGTGAGGCTGCCAGTGCATGGGTATTTGGGCATTTCTTTTTATCCTTAGCATTGTGTTTGCTTGCTCCGGAGCCGTGTGGCTCCCGGGGGTGTGCCACCTCCCAGCTCTCTCCCTCGCCACCAGCGCCTTCTGCCACAGGCCCCACGCCAAAAGCTTGAGAAAGGTCACAGAAGAAAACCCCCTTGCTCCAGCTTCTCTTCTTCCTCAGTGGGTCAGTCTTTCGGGAGGTGGAGGGGAAACGCTTTGTGAAAATACTGTTGTCAAGGCCGCTTCTAAAGAACACAGCAGATACACACACCATTAGCATATAAGGACAGGCAAGAAAACTCCCTAAAATTTTGCCTTTCCTCATAACAACAGCGCGTGAGTCACCCTGGCCTTGGGCCAGTCGGGAGCACGCTGCCCAGGAAGCACCCGGGCAAACTTTCCAAAGCCTGTATCTGCCCAGGTTGGGAGATAAGAGTCAGGTATCCCGAAAGAGAAGCGCAGGGATGCCACAGTGAATATTGCTGAATTTATTTTAGGCAGCGGAGATTCTGGCTGAAAGATCACTTGAGAGCATGCCAAAGGCCCAGAAAAGGTAACTGCTTAGGGAGGCTCAAGGTCACCCCAGCCTGCAAGCCACCCGCCTGACATCGCTGCCCTCCACAGCGACGCGCTGCCACAGAGGTGAAAGCCCAGGCATCCTCCTCGGAGCACGCGGGCAATGCGGGACGTGTTTGTGCCCAGCCTGTGCCAGAGGACGGCAGGCATGGATGTGCCTGGGGCGGTCCAAACTGCCATAGCCGGGTAGTGGAGTGGATGCTGCTCTGCCGGTGGAAAGCAAAGCTCCCGGAGCTCTGCCTCCCCAGCCACCAGATGCAAGCAATTTGTTTTGCATTTGGACTGGTAGTCCGGAAAACCAAAGCGCTGTGTTTTTAAGTTTATATTACATGTTTGCTTTCCAGTTTTTGTTAATTAAAATCATGTAACTGGATGAGCAGTTACTGGATAGCTTGCAGGGTTTATTTGAAATTTTCTATTTTTTTCTGGGCGCTCAAGCATTTGATGCCCTTTCTGCTTGCAGTGCATTAATTCACCTAGCGAGAAACTCTATCTGTCTGAGCTGGTAAAAGCATGCATTTGGGAACGGTTTTGTTTCTTAGAGTATTTTCTCTTAGTGTTTGCCTACACCTGCCAATGTAATTTGTCAGAGTAATCTAGGTATTTTAAAATCATTTTTTATACACTCTTCATAAGTGTTTCACCATCACTTTGAGAGGGAAGGGAGCAGAGGGACCCATAAGCAAATGAAATATGAGCATGTATGAATTCACTCAAGTGATCACTCTTCTTCCTCTTCGGTGAGTTTAATCCATCGGCTTGTCTGGATCAGTCACGTAAGTCGAGAGGGCTCGACTGCATCAGTGAGCTCACCACCATAAATTTCTGGACTATTTTCCACTGCGATGCCTGCTGCCACCAGGGATGTGGTCAGGCCAAGCCTGCCCACCTCGGTGACCAGCTCCAAACGGAATGGAAGTGGTTCTGCACGGCCGCCTCGGACCCTGCTGACCTTTTACTGCTTCCAGAGCGGGTCTGCCACAACTCCACGCACACCTCCTCATCTACATCTCCCATGGCTTCCCAGCTTTCAGATCACCTTTGCAGCAGCCGTGTAACCATCTCGGCTTTGCAGGAACTGTTCTGCTTGTGAGGCCACGGAAATCTCTCTACAGGCCACGCAGCAGCAGAATGTTTAGCTGCAGGGATGTTATGTATATTATTAGCAGCGAAAGAGACGTGTTCCAAATGTGCATCGTCTCCAAGCACACCTTGTGCCACTGGAGTAGCGCTAACAGAGGACTTACTCCATTGAGGGAACGTCGTTTAAACTGTCCAGACTCGAAGCTTTACTTTCCGGACTGACAACATTAAGTGTGGACATGTGGAAGGACATGCCAACATAAGCAGGATTTACTCTGGTCTGCAGACAAAGCTCTGAGTAGCTCAGCAGAGCACATAGGGGCTTCTTTCATGCAAGAGTGAGTATCACCTTAACTCAGCAGCGCCTTTCTATGCAAATCTCGAACTGTTCTGCATTGTGTCAAATAATGACTCCAGAATTAGATCCAACAAGATGACTTTTTTTTTTTTTTTTTTTTTTTTCCAGCAAGTACATTCAGAGACTTAGCCTTTTCAGGGCTTGTATCTTGGTTATTAATAGTATCGTTTGCCTTCTTTTGGAAAATTGAATTCATGTGATAAAGAGGAACTGTATGTATCAAATTCTGGGGCAGAAGTTCTGCTATGAGTGCTCTTGTAAAATACAGAAGTGGAAAATGCAGGTTATGTAGGAGAAAATTTTTTTCTTTTGCGTTTTTTTTTTTGAAAATTTTATATGATTGAGCCAGCAAAGAACAATAACAACATTAAAAAAAATCCATTACCTGTTGATCTTGTCCCATTTTTGGCAAATTTAGGCAGGCATTGCAAGATTTGATAAGAACTCTTACGTAATATTTTGTTCAGCCAAAAAATGATTAAAAGAGATAAGTTACCATACATCTAGTACTAGGTAAGTGGATTATAAAGAAAAAAACTGGCAACTGCAATAACTGGATTTACTAATGCCACATGAAATAAAAGGATGAGTACAACTTTGGAATTTTGCACAAGGCAAGTGATGCAGAATTTTCCTCAGGGAACAATCCTCTACTGGCAAAGCGCGGTCGAAGAGAACAAACAAATCCTTTTTGTCTGTAATTGTTGTGATTCTGTTTAGAAGTTAGAAGACATCAATTTTAGTATGTGGAATGCAGTTGTGAAAGAAAATGGGTTTCCTGAATTTTCGGCGATTGACTAAAATCCACACACATACTGGTTATTTTAATTTAAGGAAAAAGGATTTTGTTTCTTTATCCTGTTACATAACACTGGATCTATTCTCCTTGAACACACAAGTATGTTTATCATTAATCTTAAAGGGAAACAGTCGTCCTTCAAAATCCTTTCTGAATTTTTATCTATTATTTTTTTAAAAGTTCGATCCCAAAGGACTGGATATGAATTGAAGATGAAAGCACACTGTTTATTTTTTGATTTAGATTACTTTAACCTCATTTATGCATAGTTCTTTTACTGTTTTTCCCAACAGCAACAGTGAAGAAAAAAACACGAGTTTAGAAACAACTTCAGAAATGCAAAACATACGGTTCATACAGCATCCAGCGGGAGACAAAGTACCTGTTACTGGTTTTTAGCTCATTTTTATGAAACTGGCCGGCATTCAGTTTGGAGACATTCTTTAATACTACCTATATTTTTCATTCTATAGAGCATTCCTTTCAAGGACTTCAAATTGCTCAGGAGCTCTTGAAAACCCCAGTGAAAACCTTTGGATATAGGAGAGTTTTTTATTTCCAGGTAGCTGACTGTCAGTAACTCGGGACACTTCTTCCAAAAGCCAGCACGACCACTTTGGTTCCAGGCTGTTTGGTTCCTCTGGTCTTGCTCCTCACTTCAGGAATCAGCCCCTGTGAAGGAACAGACATTTCCATATTCAACTGGTGTTAGGACAGGACCTACTCCAGCCTTTCAGACTTGCTAAACGCCTCAAGTTAATATGTAATTAGCTTGACGTAAGGAAAGGACCAGTGGAAGCAATCCCATAGTGGCTAGGCACTCTCAAATATAAGCAAAATATGCTGCCTGTAACATTAAAATCACATTCTTCATTGAATTTAAAGCCCATGGCTTTACTTACCAAAAAGACCTGTGGTTTTTAGTTGTCTCTGTGTTTGGTTTGTAAACTGGGTGCAGGACTCCATCACCAGCAGGTTCATGTGACAGGGAGTGTACCAAAAACACAGGGCATGTTTTGATTTCTGTTTGATATCTTATTTATACATGATTTAAATGGATAAACTAAGAAAAATTAACTGTCCAGGCCATAATTTCATCTAAAACAAACACAGACTAAAACTGCAGCAACTTAGTGGATTGTGTGGATTAGCGAGATATCCTGGTACGTAATAGCAATAGCAACAATTCTGTTCCCTGGTTTAGTAATGCTTAAAATCTGCAATCCAGAGTCACTGCATGATGTGCAAATCCCTCACAAAATCTGCCTCCCTTTTTCAAGCTCAGGATCCTTTGCCGTACAGGAGAACCCCAAAGGTTGCCCCCATACAGCTTTGTGTAGGAAATCTGTGTCTGGAGAATCGTTAAAGCGATGGACTTTTTCAGACCATCTTTTTGCCCTTCTTGCTTATATCCTTCTTTACAGGCAACGCTTGTGCCCTGGATTTCTGCTGGACTTTGTGCCTGGATAAATTTTGCTTTTTTAATTTTAATGTTTATGTGTGAAATCTTCCTAATCCCCGCAAAACCTTTTCTTTGTTCTTGCCCTGCCTTGGTCTTGAGTCTGTGAAACATCATAGAATCATAGACGTGACTATTTTGGAAGGGACCTTTCAGATCATCTAGTCCACCATCAGGTTCCTTTTAGCAGCCACACATTGAAAAGAACCAAGTTTTTCCCCTGAAAATGCAAGAAATATTAAATCTATTTTGATTTCAGAACGAATGGGAACTTGCTGATGAGCATATTTTAGATCTTGGTGTGATATCCCTCCCTCCATCCGCCTCACCTGATAGAAAACTGATCTAACTCTGCCGTGCACTTGTGTTAATATGCATCCATCTGCGAAATCAGGCACTCGCATCCCTGCCCCTCCAGCCCTCTTTCACAGGGTGCAAACACAGCGAATCTCTTCGGACTTTCGTGCCTTCTCGGTAGATTTCCACACGTTGTAGCCAAGCCGGGGATTTGGCCCAGTGTCTTTTTTAAACCCTGTGACCCAGACGTGGAGATTAAAAATAGTTATGTTATTGGATTAAAGAGATACAAGAGGCGCTGACTGTATCAGCACACGACACCTTAAAACTCCAGAAAGCGGCTCAGCATGTTCATGGCAAAAATAGTCTCTAAGAAAGAGGGAAAACGCAAAGGAAGGCGATTGCTGACCTGTGCCTTGGGCTGGGGTGCAAAACCCTGCCGCTCCGCCTGCTCTGCGGAGCAGCCACAGCAACATTATATTCTGCTTTTTGTAGCGTCTTATTACTGCATCCACTTGAGATCCTGTATTCAAGTCACTTGAACTACACCTACCTGCAACCGGGGTGATTTTGGCCTGTCTTAGTTAACTTTGGGTTAATGCCTTGATGGTGGGGTTTTTAAGGGGTTAGGCGCACGTTGGAATCGATAGAACTGCAGAAGTAAAAACACCAATAGATTAAAGCCAGACCTACAGGAAAAGGATAGCAATTTCAGGCACCATTTACGTGCTTAATATTATACACATGCTCTGTAATTTGGGCTCCAACTTGTGATTTGGGTTACGTAAGCGAGCCGGAGGAGCCAGAGGCAGCAGTGCTGCCGTACGCTGCGGCAGCTGGAGGCTGAGTTCCCCCAAATATTCATCAGGCGCATTCTCAGCAGTTGTGCTGCCTCATAATGAAACAGCAGACAGCAACGCACATATTTATGACACAAAAGGACTAATTACTATTATTATTATTCCACTTAGTTCCAGGTACTGTTTACATGCCTCTGACTTCAAAGCAGCTTTGGCTGTTGGTTTTTTACCCCAAACATTATTTTTTTTAAAAAAAAAACAAAACAGAGAGAGCAACCATGTGCTTTGTGTGGCTGACTTTTCTTCTAATGAGTGAGGAGCAACAGAACAAGAGAGAGCCAGAGACAGAAAATACAGGCTTTGATTCCTCTAGAGAACTTGAGCAAAATATTCCACTGCTGTCAGGGGTACAGCTGTGCTGGCAGGATCCTTAGCACAGATGAGGCTGCAGCCGCCACTTAGATTTCACCGACGTGAGTGCCGGTTCCTAATCTGCACGGAGGCATCCTCGCTGCAACTGAACAAGTGGCTGTGCCGGTGAGAAATGTTGCGCTTCTTTCCCTAGTGGGGCCAGAGCCACCCGTGTTTGTGGTCCCTGGTGGGGTCTCACAAAATGCTGGCTGCCTTCAGCACAGGATGCCCAGCGAGAAACCTGAATCAAAAGACGTAGGTGGCAGCATGCGCTACATCATGTTATTAGTTTAAACCAGGCTGTTTAGTGGAGATATGTCATCAACTAGCTGCATATATCCTATACCTGCATCTATTGTACAGTTAAAAACATTCACTTTGCACTTCAGCTCGGATACTGGAAAATCACAGAGTGGACTGGAGTCAGGGAGAATCGCTTGCGTGACTGTGGCACGCTGTATTTGGCACACTGCGCTGCCAGCAAGGAGCGTGCAGAAGGGGTGCAGCTCCCTGTGCTTTTGCATGAACCAGCCTTTTCTAGAGACCTCCCCGGAGGCTGCTGTGATGGAATTTGATCCCCCAGCAGCCTATGCATTGGTGATGGGCTCCAAAGTGACTGCCACCCTAGTTTGTGGTGTAGGAAGGCTGGGTCCTGTACCTGGGAAAACCTGGGAGAGCAGGGCTGCGGGGACCATTCGCTCTTCTTTGGTCCATCTCCGCTGTTCCCAGTGCAAGGTTAGCACCGCCGGACTTCTGTGAAACACAGATGGCCCAAAATCTCCTTTTCCCTGCTATTCTGCCCCCACAGCACAAACGGTATTTTACGGTAGAGAGGATCTCAGTAAGTTTTCAGCAGGGGTTATATGAAAATGCCTAGCGAGCCTGCATGCTGCTGTATCCTTTCATTACCAGAACTAGAGGAGATGCGGGTGGGAGAGCAAAGACGTATTTGAGTCATGTACCCGTTCGCCAGCAGGAGAAAAGCACCAGCTTTCAGTGCAATGAAACCCAAAGCAGGAGGAAACGTTGCCCCGTTCATTTCTCCTGCGGCTCGCCCCGGCCGTACTTTGGCCTTAGGCTGTGAGCGGGGCTGCCCGGCGCCGGGACTGCTCTTTTTGGGGGGAGGACAGAAAAGAGCGGAGAGATCCCGGGTCTGCCAGGCACCTGCCAGACCACGCTCCCTTGGCTTTCCTCCAGCAGGAGGCTGTTGCCGAGCCCAAACGCCCCAAAAGCCTGGCTGGGCGACACCGGGTATCTGAGCCCTCGCCACCTTCCCCGGGGGAGGAAAAGCGGCCGCGGAGGAGCAAAGGCAGGGCCCGGGGGCAGGGAGGAGCAGCGCTGGTGGCGATGCCGCGGGATGCTTTGTCTGCCAGAAGGGCGCTCTTTGTGTAAAGATTGAAAAAAAATATTTTTTTTTTTTTTTTTTATATTAAAGCCAACAAACAAACTCATATCACCCAGTACCATCTGGAAGACATTCCAGTCTAACAAAAAGAAAAACACTAATGCGGAAAGTCCAGCAAGTAGCCCTCTCTTCTCAATCAAAACACTTAAACTAATGCATTAACACTTGACAAGAGAGAGGCTTCTTCACAGAAATCATTAAACAAACCCAGCATCATTAACACCATGGGGTGAAGATGGAAGAAGTGAGGAGTCAGTCCTGGACACTAACTTTTATTTCAACTCCATGCCCTCCACTTCCCACCTGTCCTCTTGGCACAATAGACAATGCTCTGCTGGAGAAACAGCTATGGCCCTTGCTGGAGGTGCCCCATTGCTCATCTAAACCAGGCTGTGACACAGGACACATGGGCACCAAAGCTGCTCTAACAACATTCCAGCGAGGTTTCACACAGCAATGCAAAAATCACTCCATCAAGCAGTTTGCCAGTGNCCCTCCCCGCTGTATTTTTTCCTGGCTGCCGTGGGCTAACCTCAGCCGAAGGGGCTGGTACAGGCAATGCTCCATCTGATGCTAATGGGCCTACCAGGTGGGTAGTACCGCTGCTTGCTCCTTCCTTTCCCCCCCCCCTCGTTTTCCTTGTGTGTTGTTCATCCTTGGCGTGCTGAAATCAAAGTTGTGGTAGGGGCTTGAAATTAAAACGCAGGGGTTGCGCAGGGCAGGTTAAGCGAGCTCAGCCTGGTGCGAAGGGGTGATGATTCTGGGTTCATCTTGGGGTAACTTGGATCCAAAATTTGCCTGCTGGCTTTAAGATAATGAATGCCCATCTCCGCCTGATACTGTAACAGGCGGCATGTGGGAGGACTCGCAAGGTTTCCATATAAGAACATGGGAGAATTTATTTCACACAGGCGAAGAAACGTGCAGAGTATGTGTTATTTAGGAAATGGAAGGCAAGCTGTCTTAGGCAGCTCCGAGAGTGGCAAAACTTTGTATTTAAAAATTGTAAAAACTGATTTCTGCTGTTCAATAAGAGCTACTTTTAAAGGAAAGCACCAATGGAAAAAAAAAATGTAGCGGGAGAGGATCCAGATAAACATGAAGAAATACAACCCCACACGTATTCCAGCACGGTTTGTGCCAAGGTGTAAAGATGGAGTTTTTTGGTTAGTTCCCATTTTTTTAACCGTATTGGGAAAGGCATTAAGAAAATGTGCCGAGAGGAGCTGGTTACGTTGATAGTGCTATTTTGGTAACTGCAATTTTTTTTTTATCGCTTGCATGTCAAAATGTTTCGAGTTTTGGACTAGCAAAAAAGCGAGGCAGTCCTGATGGGGGGGACATGTCATCGGCTGTGTAATTCGGGTGACAGTTGCTACCGGTTTAGATTTTATGGCTTTGGGTTTGAGGGTAAATCAGCCCATTAAAAGCTGCTGCTGTGGAATTTGGAGCGGAGAGCCTTTGCTGAAAACCCTGATGGTTTTTGACAGCCGGGTGTTTACTTCTGGGTCTGCGTTTGGGCGAGCTGACTGCTTTTTGGCATTGCCCACCTTTGCCCGAGTGTTATGGAAAGACACCCCTGAAGATTGTTGGGGTTTGTTTTTGTTTTTTAAAGCAAAACGCCTGACCGGTGGAGGCAGCCACCAGCAGGACCTTGTCCTTCGTCCGCAGCCCGAGTGTGGCAGGAGGATGTCTTTGTTGCCCTGCTGAGGCTCACACTGGAAACTTTATTTTTGGCACTTTCAGAGATAGCATCTTCGTGTTTCCTCTTCAGCTGTCTCTTCTCCGCTTTGCCTTCCCACCTCTCTCCCGGTGTGGGCTGCTCGGAGCCTGCTCCCACTGGAGGGCGACAGACACCTTTCCCTCCCGGTGGGGTCCCGGGGTGGGAAGGCGGGGGGGGGACGGGTCGCTGCCCCCCAGCCTGCGGGCAGGCGGAGGGAGCACAGCCCGCTTCTGGCTGTCATTTATTAACCCGCAGCTCTTACTGTGCGGCGGTGGGGTTATTTGCTGTCATACTTGGCAAAAAGCAGGAGATTGCAGATGGCACTGTGATACCTGGAGGTACCGAGAAGGTGGTTGCATGCTTGGGGGTGCTAGATCAAAATCCGGGGGGGAGTTGTTTAAGGGCATTGGTCTAGAATCCAGTAGGAATTTGGAATCCTTCAAATGCTATCAATTTTTGTTTTATTTTGCTTTGCTGTAACCAGGAGCAAAATTCGGCACACTGCTCTTTGTTGGTAGTCCCCAGTCTGTAGCTTTTGGGTGGGTTGCCTGGAGATTTCCTAAATGTCAGAGGTGAAATGTGGGGGCTGTGGCAGGAGGCTTCAGTCTGTGTGAAATGCCGTGTGAAAAGAGGTGTGACATTGTCATGGAAAAATGGGGAGAGGGTTCAGATTGGCTCACACTTGCTGCACAGTCCTTGGGAAACCTCCTGTGCCTGGGCGCAGCTCTGTTTGTAAAGCCTCGGGGAGGATCTTGTCTTGCAGCTAATCACTGCAAATATTCCAATGAGTTTTCCTTAAATCGATACTCTGCCTAACCAAGACTGAGCTACATCTTAGCGGCTTCTAGGCAAGTCCTGTGGGCTGGGTGTTCCCAAAGAGACTCTCGGGCACAAGCCTTTCAGCAGGCTGCCATGGTTCCCAGGCAGTGATGCTTCCAGGATTTTCATCAGCGCACTTCAACACTCCGCAGCAAACCCCAATTATTTTAATTTTGCCCCATCTAGGTTTTCGAGTGCCCCATAATTTTTGCCCCAAGAAGCAGTGGGACAATGTTGCCCCAGTGCTCCTATGGCAATGTTGCTGGTTCCACCAGTAAGGGCAGTCTCCCCCAATAAGTGGTGCCTTACCCAGGCTTTTAATCATGCTGGCAAATGGCTCTGAAAAGATTATGCTGATTTGTTTCTTTTAGACTTAACCATATTACAACACATAAAAATGGATGGGAAAGCCATGGTAGTTAAAGCCTTTTTCAAGTAATGCGTATTTGATTGGTCATACTAATAAATTGTAGATCATTTAAGAAGTGCAGCTTTGAATAGATTACCCAGTAGGATTAGTGCCTTCGACTGCTTCTCATCACTAACTTAATTTACGTGACCAGCATGGATCAGGGTTATGTTTTTTTAAAGTAATCCTGAGTCCAGTCCTCTAAGAGCTCCGTGCACAGAACTCAAGTTTATTCAAATGCCACCCTGGGGGGGCTGCTTGCAGGACTGGGTCCTTGGCATTTGGAAGGAAAGCGTGAGGATGAAAATGCAGTCACTTAATATTTGTTGAATTTCTTTCATACCTGTGTATTTACTTGAATCCTCAGCTGTTGTAGTGCCATGGATTTAATTGATTTGTGCTAGCTGAGTATCATCTCAAGGCATGTAAATCTAGGCAATACTCTTTAAATTGCTCACAGGGTAGCTAATATTGATCTAAGATAATGTGGTGGAAATTAAGTGAAACTGATACTCTTCATTGTCCTTTTTCTCCCCAAAAATGCCTTTGGGAGGGCTACCGTGCGACCAGTCTGTGACTCTGAAACTGTGACTGGTGTCCTACGGCATCTTCTGTATTCATAGCAGTCTCTCTTCTTTTTTCCCTTGCATCCAGATTTACACTAGCAAATAGTGCTGACCCTAAATCCTGCTCCAAGAGCATCCACCAAACCCACCAGCTGGGTTAGTGGAAGGGGAGTGTGAATCAAATCATGTCCTGCCGGCAAGCTTTAGGCAGGAGGCAGCGGAGTGGGTGACAGGGGGCCACAGGAGGGTGGCTGTTAAGACCCGTGGGATGTCGGGAAGGCTCATGCATTTTAGCAGTTACTGGGTTTCCTGTTGTGGTTCTCTGTCGCCCAGAATGGTCACAGCCTCGAAGAACGCCTTCGCTGCCGTGGCTGCCCAAACTGGGTTTGAATGCAGTTGGTGCTTGAGCACTGGCGTGGAAAAATGATTACACTGTGCCAAAACGCAGCAGGAGTGCCCTGCTGTGGGGTGCTGGTGGAGGCAGGCTGTCCCTAGGTAGGAGAGCAACCCATACGTCAAGGCACAGGGTTATCACTGAGCTGGAATGTAGTTAAAAGTTCTTCCTTTTTTTGCTTCAGATCACACGGCATTTGCATTTTATTTCACTGCTGCAGTGTAATTTCCTTGCTTTGAAGACAGATATAGTCAAATTTTCTGCCATGTTTTACATAGGAGGAAACAAGTGAGACATGATCTCCTGTTCTGGCATTGGTACTACGTGCAGTGCCGTGATGTTCTTCGAATATAAGTTCATACTGATGAAATGCAGAGAACGCTATGTATGATAACACTGAAACATGTTTGACTTATCTTGCGAGACCTATTTTTTTTCCTTTAAAATATTTTTTTTGCCTTTTCTTTTTCTCTTTTTTTTTTTTTTTTTTCCAAACAGGAAGCGAAAATCCATTCAAGAGAGACTCTTCTTCATGTAAGTGTTATTTATGCTTGTTTATGAAATTACAAAAGGGTTATAAATCTCATTAAAATGTTCAAATACTGAACGTTTACCATCTGTTTCTAGACAGTAAGTATAGAGCATGTAAAAATAGGCTGTAGTTATACAGTAATAATGCTCAGCAACTGTTACCTTAAATCTATCTGTGCAGTTCTCTGCATATCACTGCAGAATTTAGAAACCATTGCAAAGCACTTTGCAGGCATTTAAGCAGCATGCCCATAAAGTCGGTGTTTGAATCCCAGAGGGATAGCATTAAAGTCGTTTACCCAAAGCAGAGGAGACCCGTAAGCGAGAGCTCGTTTTAGCACCCCAGAGTCCCCGATTCCCAAACCCTGTGACAAGAGTCAGCTGCTCTGCCTTGGATCCTACAAAATCCAAGTCCTGCCTATAGAGCCATTTGTTTGCGTGCATGTCTACTAGTGTGTGCATGTATACGTGTGGGTAAGAGAGAGTGTGTATGTGCGTATTTGGCCTCAAATAGCCTATAGGTATTTCAGGCCTTTTCTACAACCTATGGTGATACCCATTAAAACAAGAGTAAATGCCACCAGCCATTGGTGAATACTGTTGCAAATGTTTTGTGGAAGCATTTGGCTCCAGACTGACTGCTCGGTCTGGGTGAGCCCGGTACAGTATTCTTCACGGGATAAGGAAAGCAGCATGTCAGAAGAATATAACCCGTTTTTTCTACACCAGCGAGTGACCTGGTTTGCTTGCAGATCTCAGATTTGAAAACTCTTTGAGTAGCATAGGAAGCTCTGCTACGGTGTTTCTTTCTAGTAAATAAATCTGATTAAATGTTTTAAGGGGCTGTATAGATGAAGACTCTCGTTGCCTTAATGCAAAATTAGCTTAGCAAGGAAAACAACTGCATTGTTCCCAATGCAGGGCCCGCTTTGCATAACTCCCGAGCATGTACTGCGTCCGGTGGCATGGCAAGCCCAGGAGCGCTCACCTCAGGCTGATTTCCCATAAGTCAACGTTTATTTTTTAATTGGTGTTGTTTGTTTGTTTTTTTTTAAATAACATATATCTCAGAATTGCAGCACTCCATTATGCTTGCGTAGCAACTGCTGGTTAATATGTAGCAAAACGCCCTGTGGTAACAAATGTGTTTGTTGGTTTTTTTTTTTTTTGCTATTGTTGAGCTGGAATGTTAGTTCAGCTTCTAGATAAAAGTGGCTTGTGCAAGGCGCCCCGGTAGACCATGGTTTCTGTGGCTTGTTCGGTAGTTCTGTAGGCAACCGTGTTCTGCTCTTCCTCACCCCTGTGCTTCCCTTCATCTTCCACTTGAGCCGGGGGGGCTTAGGTAAGGGCAGGGGACGGGCAGCCCTTTGCATCCCGCAAAGCGCCAGCGTGGGGTTGATAGGAAGCCTGTTGCTAGTCAAGCATCTGTTGAAAACGCTCTTTATTCAGGTTGTGTTGCTAGCAGAAGCATTGTAAGGCGCTTTATTTAGTAGCTTTAAACCACAAGTGTTCTTTGGCTGGTTTTATGGATATCATAAGACAATCTTTAAAAAGAAAAAAAAAGATAAAGCCAAGTAAGTGAAGGATACTCCACAAAGGATTAAAGAATCCTCCTTCCCTGCAGCTGGAATCCTAGCTGAGACTAGGATTAAGAGTAGTTTAAGAGTTTGTATCTGTGAGAAGGTACTTCATCATTTTTAAAAGGTAATGGAGAAGGAAAAAATCCATAAGGCTTTTGGTTATGACCATTTGCAACATCTGTAGCTCATAATTATTTCATTCTAGTGTAGGGAATTCAAACCTCTTGGAAAGCCTGTGTAGCACATGCTTCCCAGAGATTTTTAAATGGGAAATAGTGCAACAAAGCCACCTTTAAGGGCAGAAGCTCCCAAACAGAGAAGAATCCAAACAGATGAACCCTGCAGCAGTGACTGTATGGTGTCTGGAAACTGCAGAATAATTGTGCAGCGCAGATCTGAAGAGTTTTGTCTGGAGACTTCAATGTCACAAACAAGTAATTGGGAGCTCCCTAAGTCAAATACTGAGTCATGAGAAGTTTGTGGTCCAGAGGCCATTTGCGGTGCAGCCTTCCATCACCTGCTGTGGCTTTTCAACAGTTAACGGCAAGCTTTGAGCATCAGAGCCTCTCTCTCCTGGTTCTGTGCATGAAATATTACGACTTTGACTCTATAACTCTATTTGTGTCTGTCTGTGCGTTGGCTCCCCTTGGCTTCTTCAACCGTGTGAGTTTCCAAAAGAGAGTTAAACTCCAGGGACAGGAATAGCGAGGCTGTAGTGAAATGGCAGGGTGGTGAAGCATCCAGGACAGGGACCTCTCCCAGGCCCCCATCAGCGGGGGTTGTCTCCTGTGGCGGTGAACACTCGGTGGGGTTTAACCCCTCAGGACTGTGGCTTGGGCACAGGGTCACCAGGACAGGAGGTGGCCACTTAGAGTAAGGTCTCTTTGTGACAATAACCAGCCATATGCAGTTGTAAAGATAAGAAAGGGACCATCTTATTGTAGTCACTTTGCGACAAATACTACCACAATTCATTACTTTCCATCAGTGCCTCATCCTATGGAGGAATCACCACTGCCCATCTACATTGAGGAGGGGACAGAAGTCCCGATTGGTGAGTGCAGTTGGGATGGGATATTTTTAAGGGGGGGAATAACGTTACTTGGGGTTTATATTCCTCACATTTGTGTATACCAATTTGTTGTTGAAAATTGTAAGGCCTGTTGCAAATGTTTTGGGATTTTTATTTTATTTTCTTAATGCAAGTGTTTTTTAGAGCTCCTGAGGATTTTTAAACACTGCTAGTGTTGATTTTTCAGCTAATTATAAATCAAAGTACATAATTTATGCAGTGACATTGAAAGCTTCCATGCAGGATCTCTTAACACAAGGCTGGGGAAGACCTCAAGTATCACAAGAGGTAGTTCCCACTTCAGCCTTTGACCTTGATGTTGAGATATTCAGAATAATCTGCCGGCTGGGTCAGAAGTGTTTGTCTAGCTGACACTGTCCTGCCTGGCACTCATGTCGCACACACCACTGAGTAGCCAGAAGAGAGTTAGAGAGGTATGCCATTACCTGTTGCGCACATCGGGGTGCTGCACACCCCCATTTCTGAGCTGTGGTGTGGATGCATTGTCACTACATGTATATATAGATTTGGGTGGTGTTTTGGTTTTTTTTAAATAGAGGAGCAGTCTTTCAGATCAACCATAAAGAAAGAGACCAAAAGATAATAAGTTGGACTGTGGTGATCTCTTTAGACTGTAGAAAGCTGTGACTGCAGTGTTTCCCAGAGCCCCTTCCTTATTCAATGTGTTCTCGGTTGCATGCAGTTAAGTGTGCCTTGGCTACCACGTTGGGAGTCTGCCCTGTTGAGCAGATGTCTCTTCAAATAACTTTTTCTTTTTGAATATTCTGAATTTTTCCATTCCTAAATTCAAGCAATTGCTTCTCATCCTACTATCTTTTGAGCTAGATTAATTACCTTCCTCTACACGTAGTACCTTGAAGGTATTTATAGCTGGATCTCAGCCCAGGAGTCTTCTCATTTATAGACCGTATTAATTTAGCCCTCTTACTCTCTCCTTAGATCATTTTTATTATACTTATTTGTGTTTCCTTTAATTTTTCTATCTGCTTTCTAATCTGTGGAGACTTGGAACAGCTCATGCTATATCCAGTGTGGTTGTTTTGACATAGCATTACGCTTTAGATTTCCGTATCATCCCTTCATATGTATGCATCCAGAAATAGCTTAGCCTTTGACCCTTCTCCTGCATCACTCGGTAGCATCACACAGAGAAACTCTATTACTTGGTTGATCTTGCCTGTAATCACCTTTAGGTCTTCCTTGGATTTGCAGCTAGCTGCTCCTCAGGCAATGTCACTGCTCTCCTGAGATACAGGGCTTTATACTTCCTAGCACTAAATCCCCATCCCATTGCATGATGCTTATCTTACCCAGGAATGATTTATGACAGTATGCCTATATTTTTATTTTAATGCCCTGGGATTTTATCATTTACGTTGAAGTTGTTACTGTTTTATCGTATATAGAGCAAAGAAGTACTTACAATTTTATATTATGATAGCTATTACAACTGTCTTCTGCACATTACTTTTGTTTGCATACCTTCCCTACCTCTTCCTTCCTCTAGTTACAAGAGTTCATAATGTAAAAACTGTCAGGTTTAGCCTTCTCCTTTTCTTTGTTTTGTACCTTTTCTCATTATACAATTAGTATATTGTTGCTGTATCTTTTCTATGCATGGCACAATGTGGTCTTTCCCACAGTAGATCATCTTTGCCTTACCTCTTCTGGGGTCATAGTCAGCTGAACGTCTGCTCAACATCAGTCCCCTCTTGTAGAGCCATTAAGGTCGAGTTCTGTCATGGCCCCTGGTATTTTGTCTTGTCTTTCCCATTGCATTGAGGAAACCTGGACTGCTGGGATGATGGCATCCACAACAAGAAGAATACTGTAAGGCTGGCAAAAAAAAAAACCCCAAAGCAACTATGAGTGAAAAGCTTTTTAGAGGATGTTTGTTGGGTGCTGCTATGAAGCAGGTTTGTTGGATCAGGCTCTGAAATCCAGCAGCAGTAGATGTGAAATGGCCAAATTGGATTGGGGAGGGCCTTGTGCTTATTTTAAATAAGTATCTGGACTGTCAATACAGCAAGCAGTGATTGTGGGGGAAATGAGTGGATAAAATAAATGATGCAGAGATGAGAGCAAACCACAGCTTCGAGTTTGGTATCTGAAAGCCTGATGTGGGTCAGGGCTTTTATAATAGTTGGATGCAGCATAAATCGTCAAGCTAAGAAGTCAGCTGCAAAATTCTGATCTGGGTCTCGGTTTTGGTCCTACTTTCCGTTGAGCTTACCAGCATGATCCAGATCCAGGGTGCCCATTTGCACCTGTGTAGACCAGAATAGGAATAAAAAGAAGTTGTCTTTGAGTTTAGGTTGGAGACGAACAACACACAGTGCAGTTGTTAAAACAATTCAGCACAACCATCATTTACTTTTAAAAGGTTGTTTGGAGAACTTAGATTATTTCCTCATCTAAAACACATTTTGGATAGTATATGGAGCACACACCGTTCTGGCCCAAGCCTGACTGGTGGTAGCAGATCGCTTTGTAGCTTCTGTATTCATTTAAAAAAAATGCAGAAATCGGTTCTTTCAGAGTCTAAATTTAACAGCACTAATTATTTCAGGCAATTTAAAAAGGATGATAAATCTCGCTTGTTTATTACAGCTGATTCACAAAAACAGCAGCTACAAATAATACTCTATAATGAAAATCTAGCTAACGCTGTCATGAATTAACCAGCAAGAGAACAAGTGTATGGGATCTGGACAAAGCAGCGTTTCCTTCTCTGGAGGGAGAGTCTTTGTGTTGAGGAGAAGGTGGTTTTTACCTAAATGCTGGTTTTATCTCCTTGGGTGAAATGAAAACTTTGACATTTCTGCATAGAGCAATATGACTTTTGATTGGGAAAAGGTCTGAGCTCTACTTAATTTTTATGTATTTTTGCACTTTCTCGAGTACATTCCTAGAAGAAGGTAGGTAAGCAAGATACAACAAACGTGTTAATAAATCAAAGATACTTCTGAGGAGATGGAGACTATTTTGTGAGCACTAGCAAAGGATCTACAGAATAACAATAAAAGAGCGCAGGTCAGACCCTGGCAATCTCGGTTCAGACATAATTTCAGCTGTCTTCCACACAATTAAACCGTTCAGGAGATAGAAGGTGAGGAAATAGGCAGAGCAGGTTGTTATTTACCATTGCTGTTCTTGCTAAGGTCATGGCCACGTTCCCCGATCACCATTTAGAACCTGTTGTGTTTAAGCACTGACGAAAACATATGAGGCCACACAGTCCAAATTTACATTTTATAAAGCAAAATCCCAGGAGCAAAATATTTATATTGGCAATCATTGTATTTGGCCCATACGGAACACCACCAAGGGAATAACTGCCTCTTTGGGGATCAGGGAGCGATGGAGCTGTAGGCTGAGGTGTTTGTTTATGTTTTTCCTTCCAAGGTGCATTTTGAGACGTTAGTGTTGTTTAATACCTGTGAAATTAGCTGCAAAGACATACAAATTCAGGATCTGATTCTCAACTGATTTGTTCCAGTGTAGCTTTGTTGATTCCAGCAGCGTTGCTATTGCTTTATCGTTGTGTTAACAGCATCAAAGTCAGACCCCCTTTTTCAGGAGTGAGTCCTGCTGACCTTGAAACCCGTGTGCTTCTGCTGTAGCTCTGAGTCCCTACGTGGGCAAAATCCTAGTGATCAGCTTTTGCTAATGAATAACACTGGCTTCGGTGGACTTTTGTCAAATGTATACAAGTGTTAGGTAGACTTTGCCTATGTAGGACTTCTTCCCCCCATTAAATCATCTTGGTATGATGGAAAGCTCCATTAGCACTCTGAAGCTGTATTGTCTTGGTGGTACTCAGAAGTCATGGCGTAGACCAGGCTCGTTTGAGTAATCTTGATTACGGGAGAAGGATTTTCTTGTAGTCGCACGTGGTTTCTTCTGCCACTGCTTGATCGCCGCTTTTAAGCATCTCTGTCTTATTAATGGCAAAAACTGGATTTCCACTCTTGCTCTTGGGCAGACTCACTGAAAAACAGATGCTTTGTTATTTTTTTGGTCTCCTTTGGTAAGAGAGTTAGAGCTGGTTTTTAAGCAGGGTAACTGTAGGAGGGGCACCTTTCCCAGGCAGGGAGAGTATTCAGCACCTTATGGAGAGCTGGCTCTGTGTCTCTCTAGGAGGTTGCCTTCCCTCATAACACAAGAGAACCATTTCTGTCATACTTGCTTCAGGGTTTGCTCTTTCATGGGGTGCTGGCACACAGAAAGCTTGATTTTTGCCAGCTACTGAGTACCTTCTGCAAGGTATTGAGTGCCTTCCTATCCTTCGCAGCCAAAAAGGAGTTGATTGCTCTTGGCATCAGGCAAATCTGGACCCAGAAGACCACAGGTAGTATTTACCAATTATTTATGTGCTTTCGCATGCCAGAGGTTGTCTGAATTGATTTCCTTAGCATGCAAGAGATTTCAGGCGTTAATGACACTTGCCTGCCACTAAAAACGTTATTTTATTTTTTTTTAAATAATACAATAATAAGCATGACATTTATTGCATTGCCGTGGGGAAATTAAAAAAACCCCAAATTAACTACAGTCCAAGTAACTATTATCTCTTTAGAGCTATTGCAAATGTGTGAGTTATATACCCTGAATGAGCACCATATGCCAATTTATTGTGGCACAGTGAGTCACAGGACACACTGTGGAAAGCAATAATTGCTTGGCACGCATTGTAACATTCAATAGGGGTTTTTGTTTGGTTTTCTTAAAGGAATATGGTTTTAGTCTGACAATAAAATGAGTATCATCTGATATGCTGCCACTAGGGACTGTTGCTTACTTTGTACTTAACCTGGAGCTTACCCATTTGTCACTCACCGCACATACCCTCTCTATCTTTTTCTTTCCAACTGCTTGCATTGTATGCATGCAGAATCTGAAGATTGAGCTTTCCATTTGGTACTGTCTTGTCATTTTGTGCTAATCCTCCTCTCCCTTTTCCTCCTCATCTTCGTTCTTTGGCTGATAGGGAAATTCAGATTGGTTATAAGGGAAAAATGTTCACCCTGAGAGGAGTGAAGCGGTGGTACGGTCACCACTGTTGGAGGTTTTCAGAGATTGACCAGATAAGACCATCAACAAGCCAGTCTGATTTTGATGGTGGCCCTTCTTTGAGCAAGAGGCTGGGCTACATGACCTCCGGAAGTCCCTTCTAAACTATATTATTTTATGATTCTGTTTAATACCCAGTTTCCATTGTGATTCAGCCATGGTGCTGTGTATGTCCTTAACTCCTCACTCCCTGTTGGAGTCACTCTTATTCACACCAGCATAGAACAGGAGTGACCTTCTGTAGGACAACGAAGTTACAGTGCTTTGACTTGTGTGGGCTCAAAATCAAGATGTAAACAGTAACCTCAGATGAGATCATAGGGGAAATTTGTGTACCACTGAAATTAGTTAGAATTTTTACCAGTATTTCACTTGATCTCTTCAAATCTTCATTAAGTGCCAACTGAAGTTATCAGTTAAAGAGTTCAATGCATAATTATCAGGACGATAAGTATTTAAAAACTGAAGATCACCATTTTTCCCTTTCAGTTACAAATCCCATTTCTAGTAGCCGTGAAGAGAGCTTTGGGGTATTTAGGATTTAGCGAGTCACCAACTGCCATCGCTCTGCTGTTACGTGCTGGTTTCTTCATGTGGCTGTAACCATGTGAGGGAGTTAAAGCTGCCCAGAGCATCTGCTCCTCAGCTAAACATCTTCCCAGCCCTGCAGCTGTCTGCCAGAAAAGCTTCTGACGTGCAGAAGGGTGTCTGCAAGCTCTACAGGGTAGAGAATTTTCATGGGTTGGCCCATATGCTAGCCAAAAAATCCCCGTCCAAATTATTTTAATTGAGCCAAAAGAAAGTAAAACCACACTCGGATTCACCATATCAGTCTAGGGGATTTCCAACGATGATCTAGCTACTGCGGGGGGGGGGGGGGGGGGGNNNNGGGGGGAGAAAAAAGAAACTCCCAATTAGTAGGAAGAAGAAATATGGGAATAGTTTTATAGGGTTGCTCCTTCAAGTCTGCCAAGATAAGGTGATGTTTCTCCATATCTCTCCCTTGTCACCAAGAAGTATATTGCTTATGCAAACACCTTATTTCCCGTCAGGGTCTGTCAAAAATAAAGTTTACAAATGAGGCTACCATAGTGGATTGAGGAAAGGCTTAATATGAGCAGCCAAAAGCCATTTTTGTCCCATGCTACACAAGGCACGATTCTAAAAATCAAGATTTAACGGGACAGACTTGCTTTCATATACTTTTTCTAGTGACTGCTGCCCTCTCTCTTCTGCAACCGTATCAATTCTCTCTCCTCACACAAATCCTCCTGAAATGATGCAGAGGGTTGCTCTTTCAAAGCAATACAGTAGCAGAAGATACTCTTGCTTAGGAGGGTTGAAGGTCCCTTCTGCTCCACTCTTCCTGTGGTACACAAGCTATAGATTACAAGTCAAGTTTAGTAGACAGGATAATAGTCGCATGACAAATTTAAAGTGATATATCTGACTTTGAGTCACCTGGTTTTCTGCTTCCGCAAAAGTACTAGAAGTTTGCGTAGCTCTTGTGTGCATGTCACCTCCTTACAAAAATCTAGACAAGAAAACCAAAGGAAGTTCTCTCGCTTTCTACCGTTAGTTTACATATGGAGTGCTTTTATGGCTATCTCAGCTGTTTGTCACGCACCCATCATTTATGGTGGAACTGCAAACAGTTTCCCACCTGTCTGTAATTAGCTTTTGCACATGAAAAAAAAAAATCATGAAAAACAATTGCAGTCATGATGAAAACAGCTTTGGATATTAAAGGTTAATGTGCCACGTCTGTATCTAGTGTAAGCATGTTCGCTTAGGTGAAATGGCACTAAGAAAGAATTTGTCCTCGAGTGTTTGGCTTTATGGACGATGTCTCTGAACTGATCAACAGGAGTAGGTTAAGTTTACAGTAGTCAAGCTAGGACTATAAAAGCAACTTGCAATGAAAATCATCAGCTGGTGTTTGTTTGAAAAGATAAGAGATGGAGAAAAATACTTAGGCTGTTCATATATTGTCATGCTGTATTTGGGGACGCTTACCTGCAAAAGCCAACAGAAAAGCAAGTACCTGTAGCCTGTGGGATTGACACCGGGGTAAAGGTAGGGCTGCAGATACTTGTTTCTCGTATTGCTCTTAGGAAATTCCCTTCGGAGGCAGCAATTCCAGGGTGAATTTGGTGGGGCTTTTGTCCAAGTAGTGTGTGGGATCAGGGTTTTGTTTGTGCTTGGTGTGTGCTCTGCACTTTGCAGGCCATGGTATGCAGAAGTGGTTTATACGTTAGTTTCCTTGGAGAAGTGGAGTATTTGCTCTTGCGCTATTTGGTTTTCATATCTCTTGACATAAAAACGAATGTGGCTCTCTCTGTAGGAAAGCTGATGTCAGAGATCTGTGGCAAAAGTGAACTGAGAATACACCTCTGATCGGGAATCGGCCTGAATCATCTGATGTTTTAAAAGCATATAGATTTAGCGGTCAATACCAAAGGTTTTACTTCCAACTCAGACCTTCAAAACAGATGGGTAGTGATCACAAATTTGTGGGTTTTGATCGAATAACGACAATTGAGAGACCTGTAGGACATAGCAGGATTCCTTCTGAAGTGCCCTCCAGGAGCAGGGTGAGTGGCTCCGGCAGGCCATGGAAGCTCACAGGACAGAGCTGCATCAGGAGACCGAGCCAAGGCTGTTCTGGGTTTGAACAAAACATGCCAGTGTCCAGCCGTGCAAGCCAGCACCTGGCACCAGCTGCATGAAAGCAAATAAATACCATAGTGTCTACACAGCTTCGCTTTTTTGTGTGTGTATGTGTGAAAGTCTCCAGTTCACCGACCTGTTTTGCAAAGTTGTGCTCTCTGTGAGCTTGTTCATCAACTTCACCATTTCTTCTTTTAGCGTCTCCTCTGCAGAACCCCCCGTGCTCTGTTTTGCTCTGCCGTATCAGTAGTTTCGATTTCATTTCCTGTGTGTAACTTCATATGCTTAAAGTTTCTGTTCCCCTTTTTGTTCTCTTTCCTTCAAAAAAAAAAAAACCAGTAAATTGAACCTCAGGGTGCTTAGAAAATCTCTGATGGCTGAAAGCCTGTGAGCAGCGGTGCCCAGCCGAGCACCACAGTCCCCCAGATACCATGGGGCAGCGGTGAGGGTCGTTGCTCCACCTGAGCTCCACATCTTAAAAGCCTACAATTAATTTCCGTCACTGATCCATAGTTTCACTGATGATTGCTGTCAGCATGAAAGAGAAGTCAAGACTGAAATCAAAAATAGCTTGCTCTTACCATTAAGTTCTAAAGCTTATGGCTCTGGCCTCAGGGCTTTGTAACCTTCTCAGGCTTTATAGCCCTGTAATGAGGCTAACCCTGCTGATCACGTGCGTGTAATAGCTGTGTTCCTGGTACAAGCTGGCTGGCCTTTTTCCACCCGTGGTGCCGTGTTGCACAACTCTTCCTTCCATTAATGTATTCTAGAAAAAAATATCAGGTGTTATGCAGATGGGGCACGGGAACAAAGAAGAAGAAAGAGGATTGTTCTCCTCCACCAATGGTGTTGGGATCTAAATTTGTGGGAATAAGGTACTGTATGACATGTTTAAACAGCTGCCACAGGTGGGATAGAAGTCTGTCCTCAGCTATTGTTTAAATTAAGATGAATGGATAGAAGCAATAAAAGCACAGCTCCGGCTTTGTGTGGAAGGTGGCCTGGGCAGGTATGGCAACAGCCTGGCTGCAAAGCTGATCAAAGTCATTAGTGGGTATGGAAAACTCCGCTTGTTTTTCCAGAAACATGTAATATTACGTATATATCTGTTTTTTACCTGGTTGGAAAACATGGTGAAAAAGTCCAGTAATCTTCAATTAAGAGAAAACCCTGAACACCAGCATTGCTAAATCCAGTAAATTTAGGGCTAAATTTAGAATTAGTTGAAAAAACAGGTGAGGGGGAAATGATTTATCCCCAAGAAAAAATTACTTTGAAATAATGAATTCATACATTTTATTGCACATTTGCTTTACTAAATGGCTACTTTATTGTTTCATTTCCCTGCACTGGGGCGCTCCTCAGTTATCATAGCACAGAGGTTGCTGTCTGACATTAACGTGCGTTGTAAGTGCCTTGCAGATATGTCACGTAGAATCAGTATGTTGTTAATCACATGCAGAAAATTCAATAGGCACAGTGCACACCACTGACTGTTCAAGTTCATAAGCTTTGTGGGCCTAAAGGTTTTTGCTTTTTTTATAGCAGGATGAGTGGCATTTGTCATAGGTTTTGGTGTGGTTTATTTGTGGCAGTAGCACTATTTTAATCAACACCTAGACTTACAAGAGAATGGCAATCCACTCAACAGCAGACCTTCAGAATCAAAAACAAAATATGAAAATGCTTGTTCCTTTAGTCAAAAGTGGTACAACTGCAGGATACGAGGTGGCTGAAGAGTCGAGGATGTCGTCTTTGACAATGCCCATCTCGCTTGGAAAGCCATCACCTTGCCACGCCACTTGGATATACTCCTGCGTTTTGTTAAGGGTCCTCTCTTAAAGACAAAGGCCTCGAGAGGTGCTGTCACCCAGGAAATTAATGTTTTTTCACTTTCACGGTAGGAGAGCTGGTAGAGCAGAGGGAGCGTGCAGGGGAGGCAGCAGGAGCTGGTGCTTCTTTCCAGCCTATTGACAGTCAGGAGGCTGTTAGCTGGCACACCCGGAGGCATTAAATTAGGTCAGCACTTGGCTTCACGTGAACAAAATCGAGTGTTAACTGGATGTTTTCCTGCACGTAATTACCAGTACAGTGTACTAGGAATCAAAGTTTCCCTTCGTTCTCCCTGCCTCTTGACGACCTTTGCTTTCACGCTCTCCTTCCCTGTGCTCTCCTCCTGTTGCCTTTGGGCTTTCTACTTTGAGGAGGGGAGAAAGCAGGAGGACCACACCTCTCCAGTGCAGGATGTGTGGTTTCTCATTGGGATACAGGAGACACTATGCCCACAGAGGACTTCAGCATGATGGAGTCATAACCAGTGTGATGCAGTGTGCCAGTTCTCTGCTTCTATGCACCCCGTGCTCTTCCTCTGAGGCTGGGAAGCATCATCTTCACTTCAGCCCCTGCGTTTAGGGCCAGGGTCATGTTCCCTTTGAAACCCACTGGGATTTGTGGATATTTGTTCTCCGCCTTTCCACCCCACACAACGGGAAGGGAGTTTTTAATTTCCTCCCGTTCTGGGTTTAGTTGTAACAGCTTTGTTCTTTCACATAAATAAGCAGAACAAAATGAGCATCTAGAGTATTATGTGACTGCAGATTTTCTGCTGCTGAAATCTGAGCGAAGATGCAGGGTTTTATAACAGCTCTGTGCTGTGACACAGTACCTATTTGAAGCATTTCATGAGCATGAATGGGAACACCAGCAGGAAAAAAGTATGTGGGGAAAAAGAAGATACCTTTTGTCCAGACCACAACTGATGAAAAAGAAATTGCATTAAGCCTTGGGCCTTCCTTTCAGAATAGACTTCAGCTTTATAAAGGAGTCCGTTTTGCTCCTAGAAACTTTTTGGTAGCAGATTTTCCAGTCAATCTTAGAAGACTGAAATAAGTATCATAGTGAAAGAAAAGGCAACAGTAAGAAGAGAGATGGCAGAAGTTGGAGGGAAAACTGAGGAAGAAGAAAGGACGAATGGATAGATGTTTGAATAAATACCCATACCCAGGGAAAAGCAATCAGAAAAAGAGTGTATTAAAGACAAAGAGAATAGTGAGATGTAGTTCAGGGAATTTTTAGAGGCAATTTTAAGAAGAGGAGAGGCAATGTATGCAATAAAGGGAGCAGTATTATTTTTCAGAAAATGTAGGTGTGTTGTTCAATGAAGCAGAAAAATCTTGGATATGAGTTAAGGATGATAAATGAAGTCAGGTGCACTTTGGATACTGGTGCGGCCTTGAGGGCTGCCAAACATAAAGGCTTTTTCTTTTGCAGATCAGAAAGACTTGCACTAAAGCCATAAGTCTGATCAAGGGTCTGTTTCTTTTAATCATGTATTGATTGGCTTAACCACACTGCTTCGGGAGGGAGGGAAAGCTGTCAACATCAAGAATTACAGCTTTCAAAGTTCCAAGTAATCCTAGGAAATGAGCCAAACATAATAAATGCAGTTTTCTTCGGGACCTGATCCTACTACTGTTGAAATCAATAGCAGCTTTTCCATTGCTCTCAATGAGAGTGGAAGCTGTTTATTTGAAGAGCAGCTCTGATCCATCAATCAGGGCAGCTAATTTTGAAATATTCATGAGTATGAATATAAAATAATAATAATTTTAAAACCCTACAACCCACAAATAGTTTGACAGATTTGGAAAGCTATTTTTTAAGTAAGGTTGACTTTGATTTCCAAGATACAAAAGAAAAAAATGGCAGGAAAATAAGAGAGATGGTAATATCTAAAGAGGCAGTGAGCCTAAGTAGAGTTAGAAAAATTAATTATAATGTGATAACCAGATGTCTTTCAAAAGCCATTGAGATAGAAGAGAAGGAGAGGGCACTGAGAAGCCAAAGACATACAGTCTGCACAGGCTGAACTTAGTAGGAAAGGATCCTTGAAAGCAAAAGTAGTGGTGGTACACATCACGCTGCAAAAATAGTCCATAAAATCAGCAGTGCAGCCATACAGTCATTCCTCAGGCAGCATTCCCATCAAGGTCAGAGACAGTCTATGTACTTTACTTTTAGTTTTCTAACAGAAGAAGAAGAAAACAAGTGTTCATTTGCGATTCTAATCACTAATTCAGTATGTTGAATCCCTATTCAAAGTTTATATGCGTTGACCAAAAAAGAAGTAGCTCCTTTGCTCTGGTTTCTGATCTTCAGACACAAGACAGGGCATGCATTTTAGCATGCGTAAATATTTACAAATACGTCTCTGTGTGTAGAGGCAGACTTTGATTTTCATATTTCTCTCAGCCTTTGGAAAACTATTGTTTTGAAGACTTGATTTTTAAAGATTATTAACTGAGGCAACACCCTCAATGAATTTGTCCTCAGGGCTTCTCCTGGAAGGTGTTACCCTGCGTTGGTTGCCTGTCTCTGCCTATAAGAAGCTTGGAGCGGATCATTACTCTAATCCCAAAGCAGAAATTGAACAGTGTATTTTCAGATGTGTAATCTGTGGGTTGTCTGTCAAAAGAAGTCAGTGGTTCAGCAGTAATGTGAGTTGTGTCAGTTCTGACAACCAGCAGCTCCTGTCCGCCTTGGTGGCCTTCCCCCATCTGCATCTCTCATCCGTCTGCCCAGTGCCTCCACCTTCCCCTGCTCCTCATGTTATGAAGGATAGCGTTTCAGTGCCAGTGTTTTTTAAAGGGTATGGGTTATTTGAGGTGCAGGCTGTACGTGCAAAGATGTGATAGCTATAGCACAGTAGATGGCCCAGGCCAGGTTGGCTGCGAAACCTCTCTGCTTCTGGCTAAGCTTTTGGTATTTTCAGCTGTGCACCAAAGGCTAATCAGTCCCGGGGGGGCAGCAAGAGAAGCCTGGGTTATCGCAGGGGTGTTCCACATTGATGGCTGAAAGCACCAGGCGCAAGGGGCAGAGGCGCGGTTCTCCTGCGGAGGGAGAGGAGCCCGTGAGGTGCTCCTGGCCCCTCCGGGGAGCAGATGCTCGAGAAGCACCGAGCACCCACGCTTGCTCCCTGGTGGTTCTGTTTTTCCACATTTTACCAGGATCGGTTTGACAATTGATAACTTCATCTTCAGCTAACCAGGGTTTGTACCAGTGTACCTGAGAGTAGATCCCGGGCCTGGCCCACTCTGGATCCTTTCTCCCCTTGCCTTCGGATCAGGCTCTAGCTGTTTTGGATGGGCTCGGGCTAGTAGCACACTGTAAATGGCAGTCGTGCCTGCTACTTTTTATTTATCTGTATTATTTCATCAGATGAAGCCAGAGCTTCCTGGGGCCACCCGAAGCTTCCTGGAGGGGGTACTTTCACAGGCAGATGTGGCTCCTGGAAGGCAGACGTGCGTCTCCGGGAGGCAGACATACGCTTCAGACTTGGATCACTCCTTTTGGACTGTGTGGTTCTAAGAGCGTTTTTGTACAATATATTTCCTTGGGGGAATCAGATGGACTTAGATCTCGGATACCATCCCCACTAAGTGATACAGTAAAAATAACCTATTATTCTCTGGTTCTGACCTGGGCGGTGACAACATATTGTTTCAGCATCTCTGTCAGACTATTTCCCTTAAGAGCCATTTTAACCTCACCCAGTGGGACATAACTAAAGGAAATGAAACTCCAACCCCATTAAGGAAAAAGACAATGCCTTTCACTAAACAAACTTGATTTTCTTGGCTTTTCTTCGCCAAGGAGAATCAGCCGTACCCCCCACCCTTGCAGCCTTTGTAGACAGTTCCTGTAATTGGGAATGGCTGGGTGGACACCAATGGTTGGCAGCAAAGGGGGATAAATCCGACATCCCTTGAACGTGACATGGGCTGGGACCGCAGTCCCAGGTGGCTGCTTAGCGTCAATTCCTATGGTATTGGTCAACAGTACGTGCCTGCCAGCCACAGCTGCTGGCCCTTGAAACACAATTGGGATTTTCGCAAGACTAGATAAGAGATACACGGTAAAACTGGGCTGTTACTAATTTTCTGCAAGCTTTGGACAGGTACTGTACCGTGCCCTGTTAGCGAGAGCTGGGGGCTTGCAACAGAGTCATGGTGGCCCACCTCCCGGCACCCGTACGGTGAAACGGCCACCCCTAAAGCAAGCATGACCTTGAGGATTTGTCGTCTGTGGGCTAAGGGAAAGATCACAATCCATCTTCATACGCCAGCTAAGGCTGAAACAAAATTTACACTCAGTAATTAGGTTTTCAAGCACGGCCATTAATTTGGGGTGTCTTAAGACAAATTAGAAATCCCTTTTTGAAATGCAGTCCCATGCAGTTACCAAGTAGGAGTCTGAAAAGGCACTGTTTCACATTTTGTGTGCTGGTAATTAGGACAAACTGCAGGGTGATCTCCTTGTCTCAGGGAGAATTAGGGTTTACAGAATGCAATCAATTGGTCAGGCGTGCAAATTCCGGGTAGAACTGAGTAACACCTGGGTCAACCTAAATCCACAGGCAAGAAGATTAGAGCTGGCAGGAAAATAAAGAACTTTGTGTCGCAAGGTAAAAGTCTATTGCAAAAACTTGCAATCCTGGAAGAGTGTTTCATTTCAGAGGTAGCTGATGTCTGTACGACCCCTCTTTTTTCTTTTTTACATAAATGTTCCCCACATGTCCAGTGTTCTGTTTCGGGGTATTTCCAGTATCAGTCCCCATGGACAGCCGTTAAGCTCCTATTTCAAACCTTAATCCTGCAAGGATCTAATATCTCTCTGCCCTGTTAAGCAGGTTTATGGCTGTCCCAGCAGTTCACCAAAAAATTGTTGGAAAAAAAGAGTGTACCTTTAACACTAGGTGTGAATTGCTCTCTCTTTTGCTTGCTTTCTTCCTCTGTTTATGAGTATTTCAGTAACCCCTGTGAAGAACAACTTCCGTGAGAGACAGTCCAAATGCCCTCCATTCCTCAGCCCAGAATAGCCTATTGCCTGATGGCTATGACATTCTCCTGCAAGATGAAAGATAGGGATTCAAGCAGCACAAATAGCAAAAGAAAGTGAAATTGGGCTGTCTCCACACCCTGTTTCTGTTGCAGTGAGAGCAGGGCATCAGCCACCTTGTAGGTATCTCTTTGAAGAAAAGCCATTATTTTTTTCCCTCCCCCAAGAGATGATTCCAGGGGATGATGCTGGCTGGTACCTGTTTGGGACTTGGAGTGAGATGGTGATGTCCCAGGGAGGGTAAAGCTACTGCAAATCCTTCTTGGAACCATCTCCATTAATCTCCGTGCATGATACTAGGAACACAAGTTAACTATTGCGAGTTAATTCCCTGAAGCAGCTAAGTGCCTAAAGGCTGTTACAGAGCTGGCCCTACCATTTTTATTCAGTTACTGTGCTACTTTATCTCATACCACGTCTCTAACAGTAACCAATGGGAGATATTTTAGAGGAATACATGACCTTCCCTCTTACCCCTAGGGTGGGTGATGATGATGCAGCACCCTGTGATTAACTTTCTCCTTCTATGGGCTCTCTCTGCTGTTGACAAGAAGGTATTGCAGTTGCTCACATCACCTCCGCAGTCAGCAGTGGCCTTTTTCTAAAAAGCAGTAGAAAGTCATAATGATTAGCATTGTGAAGATTAAAGTCCCCTTTTAGATCATGGCCTGATAGACAACTGCTGTCGCAATAACTGTGTTGCAAAGGCCACCAATATGTCAATGGGGCGAATGTGGAGCTGCTGTGGTTTGCAAAAATGTTGGCCCTCTGAGACTTTCCGTAGTGGATGGAAAGATTTACGGGTACAGTGATGCATATCTATCTCAAAATCATGTTCGGATTAAAAACTTCCTGCAGAGCTAATGTCAACTCAGGTTTCAGGTCACTGCCACAAGTTAAATCAGGTTAGAGATCAAAACCAGCAAGTAGGTACAAGGGAGGCTTGCAGCTATCAAACGGGATAATCTGTAGCATGATTTTTTTATGACTGTGCACCCATAATGACATGTACAAGCAGGGAATGGTTGTGTTCTGGAATAAACTTGCTGGTTTGCTCGGTTCTGGTGAAAATTTCACATGCTTTTCAGTATCAAAACACCATGCAAAAATAACTGGTCAGATCCAGCTAAAGTCACTTGAGTTGTGTGGGGAGCAAATTGGCCTCGTATGCCTGAGATCTGAGTTAACATAAAAGCTACATGTTATTCCTAAATTGTTTTCATTAGGAAATCCTGGATAAAAAGGCATTTGTTAGAGTAATTCTTTCTGTTACTACTTTTACGCAATCTATGATTTTTGAACATCATAAATTATGTATATAAATTATAAAACCAGCTATGATTTAATATGCTTTGGGTTTCGCATGAGGTGACTCATGCCACTGACTTTCTAATTAACTAAGGAGCCATCGCTCTTGGCAAACTATTCAATTGCATAGGTGCGTGTAAGACAGTAATTGAATATAAAGGTTTATTTTTGTCCCTTTATTGATGTCAAGGGAAAACAGTGCAGTTATGAAAATGGAATAAACTGAAAAGATTCCTTCAGTTCCTGCAGGTTGATTAGGACAAATGACTTTCCATTCCAGTTTTTATGAATGTATAGTTTTCTGAAAGCTTTATAATACTTCGGGGAAAGGAAATTGCAGGCAATAAATGGTACAGGATGGTTCAAGTTATTGGGAAACACGAATGGGTTTTATCTGGAAAGGTGAGATTTACTATTCTGCTATATTTCACTTAAATGTTTGAGAAGGAATGAGATGCAGTGATTTGTACCTTTTTATGGGCATGAAAACAGCGTGAGACACTTGCTCGGTAACACCATTTGCTGAGGCAGTGTGCAGTTGTTATACACCCTTGGTCTGTCAAACCTTTGCTGGCCTCTACACTCCATTGGCCGCAAAGAGGTGACCACAGAGTCCAGGGGTCGTTTGTCTCTCCTGGTCAGTGTAGGCAGTAGGTGTGTTTTCATATCTCAGCTTGATAAACAGCACTGGTTTTTATGGAACTGAGTTTGGCTAAACAGTTCTTGCAGTGTTAGAGAGCTCTACCAGTAAAGACTGTTTAATAAAGCCAGGGCATTTTTTTCTTTCTTTTTTTCTATGTAGAAAGCAAAAACATGGCAACAAAGGAAAAGCTTCAGTGCTTGAAAGATTTCCACAAGGACATCCTCAAACCTTCCCCCGGCAAGAGCCCGGGGACGCGGCCTGAGGATGAGGCAGAAGGAAAGCCGCCCCAGCGGGAGAAGTGGGCGAGCAAGATTGACTTTCTGCTGTCCGTGGCTGGTGGATTTATTGGTTTAGGCAATGTCTGGCGGTTTCCGTATCTCTGCTACAAAAATGGCGGAGGTGAGTATTTCTTTATTTTTTATTTCATTCTCATGAATCAATCTGTTTGCTTCATGCTTACCATTTTTCAGTGCCTTCATCCCCTTTTAAAAAAGAATAATGGCACATCTGTTTTCTGCCTTCTTCACCAGTCTTTGGGAGAGATTGTTTATTACTTAATAGTTTTTCTTAAAGCTTAATTATCGAAAAACAACTGAACCTTTTATGTTCTTTTCCTTCTGCTACAATTGAGACTGAGTTTTAACCAAAAGATACTGCATTAGTATAGACCAGTAGAATTTCAGACCAGTGGATTTCTGAGCCATGTGAAACTGTTGTGTGCATTGTTATTGCAGATTTTCACTTCAAAAGGTAAGAAAATGCTCTTTCCAGCTTCATACACCCATTCCACTTGCAGAGTTTAAATATGAGCAAAAATACCCCAGAATAAGGTTATTCTGTACTGAAATTAAAGTATCAAATATGTTTCTTTGTTTACATATATCTGTTAACACTTTTTAGACTATCTTGTGTAAAGTCATTCAATTAATCTCAATTTTGTACTATTATATTTTCTCAACAGGTGCATTTCTTATACCTTATTTCATTTTCCTGTTTGGGGGAGGTCTTCCCGTGTTTTTCCTGGAGGTGGTGCTAGGACAGTATACCTCTGAAGGCGGAATTACATGCTGGGAAAAGATCTGCCCTATATTCACTGGTTAGTACATGTTGTTGTGCTTTTCTGCTTAAAGACACCTGTGTAAACCATGTGCAGCAACGCTGTTCCCCTCACGTCCATTAATTCAGCTATTTGCTTCTAGTAATTGAGGATATGATATTGGTTTCCCGGAAAGGTGGAAGTCAGAGAGTCTGAAGGACAAAGTAAGATATTGATTTTGATGCTATCATCTTGTTAACTGGCAGAACTGCCGATAAACAAGGAAGAAATTGCATGTTATGCCTTTAAAAAGGCAATTGCACATTTTATTCACAAGAGTCGGAGAAAGCGTTGGCTTGGAAGGCTAGAGCCTTTTACATGTCCTTAGCGAAAGCAACTTCAAAATATTATTCTGGTCTGGAAATCAAACTCCCTCTGCCACGTGAAAGCTTATCGTTGGCATCATCCCTCTGTTACTGATACAACCCAAACCTGGTCAGCATTTTGTGGTAGGATTCAAGAACGGGACTTTCATCGTAACCGAGCAGGTCCCGGCAGACAGGCCTCTTGTTCTGGTGCTGTTCGAGGCCTTTGCCAGCGAATGAAGAATCACTCGCTGCTCACAGGAACTGTCTGAATGCTGCTATGGAAGTTAACTAGAATGAAAGATGAGAGACAGGTTAGAAAAATTACTGAGGATGCCTGTCATATGTATAGATGACACTTCACAGCTGGACAGCACAGGCAGAATCATTTGGAATAACGACACTGAACGGAGGGGCACTCTTCAAATCCCAGATGGAAAGAGTGAGCACTGACGTGTCCCTGGCTCTGCCACCGTTGCTGTTCCAGGCATCTCTCTCCCCTTCTGTCACCCCAGGCAGAAGTGAGGGCTTTCTCCATGATTCACACTCCCACCTAGTACTCAGAATGCTGCTGAATTTGATGTAATTGTGCTGCTTTAGCTCCATTTTCTCCCTCCTCCTCACACTTTTATGAAGCCTTTTTTTTTT